>QJPP01003724.1:0-212135 GCA_003996215.1 Jaltomata sinuosa
TGGAGGCGAGCGGCAAGCTTAGCCCCGGGTACATTGGGCCGTTTGAGATTCTTCAGAGGGTTGGTAGCGTTGCCTATCAGTTAGCCTTACCTCCGATGTTTTCAGCTATACATCCTGTATTTCATGTTTCGATGTTGCGTCGGTATGTCCAAGATTAGTCTCATGTGTTGCAGTGGGATTCAGTTCAGTTGGATGAGGGTTTAGCCTTTGTTGAGGAGCCGGCAACTATTTTGGCCAGAGATGTCAGGAGATTAAGGTCTCGAGAGATCCCGGTTGTTAAGGTTCAGTGGAGGCACCGTCCAGTCGAGGAGGCTACCTGGGAGACCGAGAGAGATATGCGGGACCAGTATCCGCAGCTATTTTAGCCTTCAGGTACCCCCTTGACCTTGACTTTCGAGGACGAAAGCCCTTTTTAGTAGTGGATGATGTAATGACCCTTCCGGTCATTTCCACGTATAAGTTTTGAAGTCAAGCAAGTCGGCAAAATCTGATGTCCACAAGGGATAAGGGTGTCCAGCCTAATCTGACAGCTGACCCCTTTAATACCTATAGTGGCGCCGTAGCTCTGGGACTTAGGGACTGCTACTAAAGGCCTCAGCCTAACCTGACAGATGATCCGTCATCTCTTTATGTGCTAAGCCTACTCCCAACTAAATATAAAGCTATAAATGCAACTGAAATACTGGATAGCTCAAATATACTGATGTTCTGAGAATGCAAAATATTACTGAGACTGAAGCATTCTAATCATGTAATTCTGACTGACTGAGTGCCTGACTAATAATGCATGAGAATGATTTGTATCATGTGACATATCTGAATGTCAAAACTATTCATATTTAAAACACATTTTGTAGATCATACTGAAGGTAGGCCGAAGCCTGCTAAATCATGCATAGTTCTTTTGTATTTAAAATAATTGGACTGAAGTGATTGGGAATCATGAATACCTGTTTGGAAGCCAAAACCCATAGTTAAAATAATCATGAGGAAACTTAAACTTGTTTAGACTGAGTGCTGACAAGATGAACTAAATTCTGAAGGGAGTGCTAAATTCTGAGAAAATATTATAAAATCAGGCTAAAACATGTTTCTCCCTAATATCTTGGGTTTTGAAATCTATTTGCAAAAATTATGTAAAAAATCATTCTAACAAGGCCAGTAGTTATGTAGAATCATCAAGAAATCGAATTCATAGTGAAACACATATTTGGGTAAGAACCCTAGAATCATAACTTGTAAATGCATACTGAAAATCTGAAACTTTGGGCATGAGGGTAAAAGAAAACCCTCATTGGAAACCCATATACCTGAAGCTTGAAGAATCAGGACTAGAATCGATGTTGGAAGCTTTGGCGAAGAATCCCTAGGTCTGTAGCTTAAAAGAGCACGTTCTTTTCTTTTCTTGAAACTTGAATCGATGGAATAAGGAGAGGGAAAGACTAAGTACGGATAAAACTTTTCCAAATAGGCCCAAAATGACTTAGTTTAGGAGTAAAAAGCAAGGTGGGTAAAGTCTAAAATACCCCTGAAAAAACTAAGTAAAACTACTGAAGAAAACTAGTCGTCGCGTTCCATGGACATGAACCACGGCCCATGGAATGAACCACGGTCCGTGGATGGGAGTCATGGTTCTCAGACCACCTTTCAGGCTTATGAACTATTTCCACGAGTTGATCTCACGACCCGTGGAGCTTTCTCGTGGTTTTCAGACAAAAATTTGAGTTCCAGGTATGATTTCCATGGATGCAATCCACGGTTCGTGGTTTGATCCACGAGCCGTGGATTTCTATCGTGGTTTTTGTCTGTCATTTTGACAAACAGACAGCCTTTAGTAAAATACTGATAACTTTTTAATCAGGACTCATATTAATGCACGGTCAGTGGCATTGGAAATAAGATTCAAAGTCCTTTACTTTGGTGGGTACTAGGCCACCTAACTCTTCATATTCTAGGAGTTATGATCGTTTGAAGTTGACCCTTAAAAAATATTACACCAAAACTCAATCGGTAAGAAAGCTTTCAACTCAACTTTGAGCTAGAGGTTCTTTATGACCCTAATTCATATATAATACACTTCACATACATAAGTATTGATCTAAACACCTATTTACCATTTAAAATCATCTGGTTTGGATCTAAAAATATATAAAAATGGTCTGGATCTTAACTTAGAATTTTTGGGGTGTTACAAAATACTTGGTGCTTCATTAGAGGAATAAAGAGAGAGCAACGAAATTGATAATTGACTTCTCTGTTTAGCAATTTTTCCTTGTGGGATTTTAGATAAAGAGATGCAGAATGTTTCTCTATTTTCTCATTGAATGGAACGAGAAGGTAGAGTAAAAGTCTGTTGATGTAAAATTTCAGAAAAACTATGAGGAAACTGAGGCTATTGGAAGGGAAGATTTTGACATTTCAAAAAAGGTTTGTGTGCCGGTTATAAGGTAAGTCAGACTTAAAATCTTAGCTTACTTATTTTTGTTAAAAAGCATATGACTTGTATTTTATGTATGCATTTAAACCATTTTGTTTGTATGAGTGGGCAACCATGATCTAAATTGGGTGAACCTGCAAGTGTTTAAAGTAATGATCATTTGAGTCCTTTAGCATAAATACTTGTTATAGACGTAGAGTCTTGACTTGATTTTGATTGGACATTCTTTCCACTTTATCATATCTTTAGAGGGACATACTCTGTCTGGCCTCATTGGGTTCGGTCAAAAGTAGATGTCAGAGCTATAAGTGACCCGGATAAGATTGTGGGTAAATAATCCCCACTCTGAAAGACAAAGTAAGACATGGACAAATATATACCATGTCCTATGAGCATAGATTCAGATTTAGTGCATTTTATGTAGTGCTTGTTAATTCTTTATGATTTCAGCTTCAGCTTCATATCGATATATTGTTATTATACTTGTATTGTGTAATTGTTGTTAAACATTTCTAGGGATTTCTAAGACTTGCCCGTGGGTAAGTTGAGAGAGTGTCGATGATTTTGTTAGGTCTTTTAGACTCACACTTGTTGATTTTTGTATGTGTGCAAGGAGTTTTTAACGCTGACCAGGTTGGCAATATCTCAATATTCTAGATCATGGTGGCATTTTCTTCTTTAATTAGTTGACTTAGTAGTATTTCGAGTTGTGTCTTATACTTTTGTATTCATATTAGTAGTTTCATGACTTAGACATATTATGGGGTGTATGAGTAGACTCAATATTTATACTTCACTTCCTTACTTGTCTTTATATTATGAGACTTTTAGTATAATCATTTGTTATCTTGTTAATTTTTTGAATGTTTAGCTTGAGGGTTCGCCTTATGGGTTGAAGCTCGTCAGGTGCCCTATCGCAGCTTAAGTGTCAAATTTGGGTCGTGACACTATATTGAATAAAGCATGTTAAAGTAGCCTTGTATGCAAAAAAGCCTCAATAGTTCAATATAAAAATAATAACAAGAGAAATGCACGATAATAGAATATAAAATTCAATGCAGTGGTCAATGACCCTATCGGCATATACACCATCCTCAATGGCATGTTGTGAGGTGAGACCTATGGAGGACTCATGAGGTCTATATACCATACAAGTACTCAAACTGAATCCTTCATATATATTGCTCGGACTGGAATTGGGTCTTATGTAGATATGAGCCAGACTCAAACTGGTCTTAAATATCTTACTCGGTCTTAAACTGGGGCCAAGTCAATATTTTTCTTCAAGAAAATTATTTTACTGCAATTCCATACTAGTGATCCATAAAGTGGATGAATATGCATAAATATGATAGATAAGTAAATTTTGGATACAACAGGTATATATGCATCTCCCAACTCATATAAACAGGATATAAGACTCAAGTAAATAAATTATTCAATCATGTTTGAAGGCCACACTTCCTTTCAAAATTAATTTACTTCTTATTTATGCCCATCATGGAAACTAGTCCCCCATATAGATGATAATATATGAAGCATCGGATAACACAGTAATGGCAAAAATACCAACTCGGATATCACAAAAATCAAGTCATCACAATAATTACCTTAATTTAATATATCCCCCAATTATAACATACTTTACACAATAAGCACCCACTAAAGTTAAGTATGAGAAGAGTAAGTCATAACCTACTTCAAAGATGAAATGCAAGCCACCAACGATCATAACACAGCCTTTTCCTATCGAATGACCTTGGAACACTCTCAATCTATCAAAAATAATTTTTACACATGAATATGAGTCCATTAATATACATATTTTAATATAAAAGTTTGGGTCAAACTTGAGTCAAAAAGTCAACCCTCAAAAACCATCAACAAAACTGGAAAATTCTTTCAAAATTATTTTATCCATAAGATAAGGAATTCAAAAATGAAATTTCATAAAAAAAATGGAGTTCAAATCAGACCTCAAATCATCAATTTACACCCTCTTAAGTTTTGGAGAAGAAGACTCAAAACCCTATTTACTATACACGGTAATTCGATGAATTAAATGATAAATCATTGGGGAATCATCAAAACGAAGGCTAGAAACTTACTCCCTCAAAGAATATTCAAAAACTCCATAAAAATCACACTAATCTGTATTTCAAAACCCCCAAAATTAATTTATGAAGCTTAAGTTTGAAAAAGGAATTTAAATATAATCTCAGGCATTCCTTCATCCCAATCGCGGAGAGACCATCATGATCACAAAGATGAAGTGCATTATATCTTTGTAAATGTGATGACTCAATTTCAATGCAAAGCAAAAACTTAACCGGGCCACTACTAACCCTTCGCGAATGTGACAAGGGTCCTGCAATCATGAGAGACCACCAGGTTCTTCTTTGCAAACAAGAAGAAGGTTGAACCAGTAACAACTAACCAAAAATTTGCACAATATCCCAAACTCAAAACGAACACCCAAAACTCGTTCAAAATTCCCCAAACATAAATCAATAGTGTAAACCAATTATAAAATGCATTTTGGACCTGTTGGAATCGTCAAATTACCATTTTGGGATTGTTTTGACTAAATGTTGATAGAGGCCAACTCAAAACTTAAGAAACATAAAAATCCGATCAAATGACCAAAATTCCCTCAAAAGACTCGAGAATTGAACCAAACCTCTAATTAGGATAAAAATCAACTTTTGAATCTAGCGAAATCATCAAAACTTGAATTTAATCTCTCTAACACTAAATGTTAACTTTAGTCAAACTACTAAAGTTCCAGCCTTCCAAAACAAAAAAACTTCTCCAACACTCATCCATCACCTCGAAATTAAACCACCCATCTCCGCAAGTCATAAATATCAATCCTAAGCAATGAGAAGGATCAAATGGGAGAAACTAGAGAAAAACACAAAATGACCTTGAGGATCTTTATAATTTTGTTATTTATGCACTTATATTATGAGATATCTTTGAGACTTTGTTCATGTCACAACCTAAACCATTGCGAGTGAAATCCACACTAAATCTCTGATAGAAAAACCAATTAACCAAGCCAACACTTAACCAAAAACTAAACAGCTAAAACCAATATAATAAATCTAAGATTCACATCTTAAATAGCAACATAGAAAAACCTGGAGAAGTAAACCCTTAGAATCTGAAAGTCATGTACCAAAACTCTAATCAAGTCTGAAAGACGGAGATGCAACCCCCTAACATAAAGAGTCTAAGTAAAAATAAAGGACTAGAACTAGCAGAAGAATCCATGGTATCCCAAAAAATGCAGCTCACCCTTGAATTCAGAAGACTTCTGAACTACAACTGAGGTCTCACAGAAACCGCCAAAATATGCCCTGCACTCAACAAAAAAAGAGCAAGTGTAGTATCAGTACATAAGAATAATAGTGTACTGATAGGATCATCCGTCGACTCTAAAATATGAAATATGAACATAAAACCATAACATAGTAAAACAGGCCAAATATGCAATAAGCGAAGCCAAATAAATACCAGTAAGACTCCCAGACAACCTGACTTAACAACCATATAAGAAATTTCCAAAATCACCAGTAACAGATCACCTATGATTATGTTGCATCCTTCAAGTAACTCAGCCCACCCAAGGATCCCTAGGACATCATCTATGGTGCTTAACATACAATCCTGATTTATGCAAGAAACCACCTTAGAAGTTAAACACACCAACCCGGTCATTCAGGCACTAACATGTAATAATAACATCACAACAGAAAAGCCTGGTTCGCTCAAGAAACCAACACACATAAATAGCAAGTAAACCCATACCAGGCGTGGTACCCGAGATAACTATAAATGAACCTGTACCAGGTGTAGTACCTAATCCAACTGATAAATAACCTATACCAAGTGTGGTATCCGAGCAAACCAATGTAAAATATGTACCAGGCACGGTACCCAAGAAAACCAATGCAACATAGACATCACAACAATCACAACAACAATGATAGCATACAACACATGTAAAACCAACAAGTTTTCCACCATAGACCCATTGTATGTGATTAACACTTAAGATATCATGTAACATTCATTCCTTTTTTCTGAACACGTATTGTGCAAGTAATACTAATAAAATAGTTATTATGAAAATATAAAACAATTTGGGTTACAAGTAACCATCACCTACGTCAATCCAAGCCTGAAATACTCTACTGAACCTGAGTTTTTCCTTTTCTTGAAGTTTTGGCTTGATTTTGGTCTAAAAATAGAAATGCAAATACTATTTTAACCAATGACCTTAATTTTTGTGGATTATAGCCTAATCCCAAATATCCAGCCAAATTCTTGATTATTCTACCCATATTTGGGTCTTTCCATCAACAATTTACCTAGAACTACTAATTCCATGATTACACTAGCAAATTACGGTAATGGAAACATTAATTAACCTTTTTAAATCAAAAAACCAGGACTTTATACCTTCAAATCCCCCTTTACACTAGAAATTCCATCTAAGGTCAAGCTAAACCCTCCCCAAGTCCTGTAACTAAAGACTCTAATAAATAGAAATCGAAGTACTAGTTTACGGAGATAAAATACTTACCTTAACAATGAATTCTGGTGGAAAAATAATAGGAATCGCCCCAAATCGCCTCTACCTTTTCCAAAATGTTGAAAAGAAATAATGAATGTTTTTAGAAAAGTTTTAGCATTTGAAGCAACTAACCCTGCTATAGCGGCCCAATCCCGCTATAGCGGCATCGCCATAGTTGAAGCCTCCCTCTATAGTGGAGTTGATCGACTCTGACTCCCTCTATAGTAAGAATTTCTCTGTTATAGCAACATCACGGTAGCAGCTTGTCACCTACTATAGCGGGTGTGACAGAGCAAAAACTCAAAAATCCTCCTGATTTTTCCTATTTTACAACACACCCTCAAACCATGACATCCTGGACCAACCCCTTTATATCAAGTTTGATATTGGGAGTTCTATTCACCCGAATTCACTTCCAAAAAGTCCTACGAACTCCTTAATGCCTTAGATAATAGAAAACCAAGCTAAGATTTAATTATTTCACCCAATCCTTCCCCGAATTACCCTAAACCTCACCTTGCTCGGATTATGTCCAAAACTAGCCTAGCCCAAAAATTTTAACTTCCAACTCTGGAAGATTTCAAACCCAATTTCTTGCACGATTAGCTCACCCATAATGAAAGGAAGGGTTGTTACAACAGATACCAAATTACTCATCATCGTCCCTGATTGATCAAATAAGAAAATGAGCTAAGTCAAGAAGGAAGTAGTACCTAATCCTCAAAAAAGTGAGGGTATTTGTCCCGCATGTCCTTCTCAGTTTCTCAGGTGGCTTTTTCAATTGGATGATGCTTCTATTGAACCTTCATCAATTTAATCTCATTTGTCCTCAACTTTCGGACATCTCGATCAAGAATGGCAACCAGCTCCTCTCATACTTAAGATCTTTATCTAGGAAGACTGAATCTCACTTGATGATGTAATCCCTATCCCCATGGTATATCTTCAGTATGGATACATGAAAAACTGGATGGACTCTAGATAAACTGGGTGGCAATGCCAACCTGGAAGCTACTGGCCTCATACTTTTGAGAACCTCCAATGGACTGATGTACCGAGGGCTAAGCTTACCCTTCTTTCCAAACCTCATGACTCTGTTCATAGGTGACACCTTCAACAAAACCTGTTCACTAACCTAAAATGACGTGTCCCTTACCTTGCGATCTGCATACTCATTTTTTCTACTCTAGCCTGCCAACAACTTGGTTTAGATACCTCTCTCTTTCTTGAGCTTCCTTCACCAAATCAATACCCAGAGGCTCTATATCACCTGTCTTGAACCATCCTATGGGTAATCTACACCCCCTACCATAGAGTACCTCGAACGGTGCCATGTCAATACTAGAGTGGTAATTGTTGTTGTATGAGAATTCACATAACAGCAAGAACTGATCCCAATGGCCCCTGAAGTCAATCACACATGCCCTCAATATGTCCTCAAGCACGTGAATCATCCTCTCCAACTGTCCATCAGTTTGACGATGAAAAGTTGTGCTAAAAATGAGTTGGGTGCCTAACTCTTTGTGTAATCTGCCCCGGAACTTAAAAGTAAATTGTGTACCTTTGTCTGAAATAATGGAAGATGGCACCCCATTTAACCTCACTATCTCCTTGATGTAGATTTTAGCCAATAGTTTGGAGTTGTAATCCACCCTAATCGTAATGAAATGGGATGATTTAGTCAGCTTATCCATGATGACCCAAATCGAGTCATACGTCCCCAAGGTCTTAGAAAGACCTACCACGAAGTCTATGGCTATCCTTTCCCACTTTGACTCAAGAATAGGCATACTTTGAAGCAAACCCGCAGGTCTTTGGTGTTTGTACTTCACCTACTGATAGTTGTGACACTTGGACACATATTACAATATATCTCTTTTCATCCCAGGCCGCCAATAAAGTTGCCTTAAGCCCCGGTATATTTTGGTTAAACCTGGATGAATAGAGTATCGCAAACCATGAGCTTCAACTAACACATTCTGAACTAAGTCATCAATTGAAGGAACACATATTCGCTCTCTAAACCACAACACTCCACACACATCAAGTGTGGCATCCGAAGTCTCACCAGACACCACCTTGTTCTGGAGCTTATGCAATTGCACATCCTTAAATTATTTGGCCTTGATTTCATCTAGAAATGTGGACTTCACCTCAATACTGGCCAACGCCTTAACCTTTTCTGAAATGCAAAATTGCATGAACTTAGATGCTAGAGTTTAAATCTCTCTAGCCAAGGGTCGCTTTGACACCCCTAAATAAGCAATCTGCCCATGCTTACCACTTTACGGCTCAATGCGTCTGCCACCGTATTGGCCTCACTCAGATGATAATGGGTGGTCATGTCATAATCTTTCAACAATTCTATCCACCTTCTATGTCTCGGGTTCAGATCCGTTTGCATAAACATATGTTGCAGGTTGTGATGGTCTGTGAACACCTAACACTTGACACTATAAAGATAGTGCCTCCAGATCTGAAGTGCAAACACTACCGCTTCTAACTCCAAATCATGAGTCGGGTAATTCTTTTCATGAGGTTTCAATTGCCTTGAAGCAAAACAATGACATTCCTATCCTACATCAACACAGCATCCAAACACGAATATGAAGCATCATAAAATACAACAAAATCCTTACCTTCAACCGGCAGTGAGAGAATAGGAGTTGTAGTCAAAAGTGTCTTGAGCTTTTGGAATCTTTTCTCACACTTATCATACCAAATGAATGGTCCTCTTTCTGAGTCAACCTTATCAAGTGAGTAGAAATAGAAGAAAAATTCTTGAACCTGCGATAGTAGCTAGAAAGACCCACGAAACTCCTAACCTCAATCATAGAGCTAGGCCGAGCCCATCTCTTAACTCCCTTAATCTTCTGGGGATCTACCATCACCCCTTTTTCTGAGACTACATTCCCTAAGAAGGAAACCAAAGATAACCAAAACTCGCATTTTCAAAAATTTGGCATATAATGCTTCTCCTTCAAAATTCCTTTAACAATACGAAGGTGATTTGCATGCTCCTCCTTTATCTTAGAGTAAATCAAAATATCATCAATAAACACTATTAGAAAAGAATCCAAGAATGACTTGAAAACACCATTCATCAAGCTCATGAAGACTTTCAGTGCATTGGTTAACCCAAATGACATCACCAGGAACTCGTAATGCCCATACCGAGTCCTGAAATCCATCTTAGGTATATCCTCTGGCCGAATCTTCAGTTGATGGTACCCTGACCTCAAGTTAATTTTGGAAAACACTGAAGCACCTTGCAACTGGTCAAATAAATCATCTATGCGGGGCAAGGAATACTTATTCCTTATTGTAACCTTGCTCAACTGCCTGTAATCTATACACATTCTCATGTTACCATCCTTATTCGTAACAAACAAGACTGGATCAGCGCAAGGTGAAGCACTGGGATGAATAAATCCTTTATCAATAAGCTCATGTAGTTGAGTTTTAAGTTCCCTCAACTCTGTCGGAGCCATTCGATAAGGAGGAATATAGATTGGGCGAGTGTCGGGCTCCAAATCAATCCAAAAGTCAATATTCCTATCCGGGGGCATACCAGGCAAATCCATAGGGAATACCTCCTTGAACTCTCAAACCACAGGGACCGACTTAATAGAAGAGGACTCCACAGTCACATCTCAAAGATGATCCAAGAAGGCTAAACACACCTTTCCCATTAGCTTTCTAGCCTGAATAAAGGATATGACTTTCACTAGCTTAGCCTTATACACAACCTCCCACTCTAGCCTATCCATACCCGGCATCTCTAGAGTTATTATCTTATAAATAAAGTTCAAAATAGCGTGAAAGGAGACAGCCAAGTCATACCCAAAATAATATCAAAATCCAGCATATCTAATATGACCAAATCTACCCAAGTCTGAAAATCCATAAACACAACAGAGCATAAGTGATACACATGGGTCACTACCACCAGATAAGAAACATGAATAGGAGAATCAAGAACATCACAGACCAAGTCCAAACCCAAGGCAAATGTAACAGATACATAAGAGTAAGTGGAAGCCGGATAAAATAAAATAGAAGTCATCCGATCACAGACGAGAATGGTACATGTTATCACAGCATCAGACACCTCGGCTTCAAACTTGCTCGTGAAGGCCTAAAAATGAGCTTTATCATCAAGCCGGGCAACTTCCCTAGCAGGTTGTGCTCTACCCTTCCCCGCATTACCATTACCTTTGTTACCACCATGGCCTCCCTGATTATTACCTCGCTCACCCTATGGACAACCCCTGCCATTGCCACCTCCACCTACTAGAACCACAACCCTGGCCTGTTGTTGCACCTGATTACCTGCTTGTCTCAAAGGGCACTCTCTCTTGAAGTGACCCATATCTCTAAAATAAAAACAACCTCGCTTGAGAGAGGGCATGTTGGACAAAGAATAGGAAGCCCTCTAGCCTCTAGTAGTTGGAGACTGTTGAATAGCCCCTGAATGACCACCTGTAGAAGCTAGTAAGGCTGAATGAATAGGACGAGCAGAATGAACCTGCTGTTTGGGACCTCTGGAATAAGAACCACTGAAACTACCCACACTCTAGGACTTCTTGGATAATACCTTAGCCTGCCCAACTTGCTTAACTCCCTCCAGTTTCTTCACATAATCAGTCACCTCATTAATGCTCTTTCCTGCGGAAGTCATGTAAACAAACAGAACCTACAATTCAGTATTTACGCCCTTAACATATAACTAGATCCTCTCCTTCTCGGTTCCCAATATCTAGGTAGCATAGCAAGACAGGGCATGAAACTTAGACTCATAAGCTGCAACAGACATATTGCCTTATTCAAGAGCCAGAAATTCATCCTTCTTGCGATCTCTCAGAGTACAGGGTACATAATTCTCCAAAAATAGGGCATAAAACTGAGCCCAAGTCATCAGAGGCAAAGCTGACGAACAATATTCTACATAGGCCCTCCACCACTGCTTGGCATTCCCTTGAAGTTGGAAAGTCATAAACTCAACCCCATGTTGTTGTATAATTCCCAACTTGTGCAGCCTCTCATAGCAATCTAAGATGAACTCAAAAGCATCCTCATCTTCTGTACCATGGAATTACGGAGGTTTCATCTTTAGGAACTTAGTCAACAACTCATGCTCGGTCCTGGTCATAACAGGGGCAACACCAAACGGAAGAAAGCATCCGTACCTGAAGCCTCATCCATCCTAGGAGCTAAAGCGGCAGCGAGATGGGCACCTAGAACCCCCGGCATAGTGGGAGTTTCCCCAGTACCAGCCAACCCACTCAGGAATGCCAACACCTACTGAATGACCTCCAAATACATAGGGGAAATACCTGCACCTCCAACCGGTGCTTCCACCTCTTGTTCCGCACTATCCTCGTGCACTACCTCAGCCTCCTCAACATTATCCTAGGGTGGGGGAGGTGTCACTGGCCTCCAGTCAGCCGCTACCTGAGCTCCACCTATAACACCCCAAGATATCTAAGCTAGTATTTATACATCATTCGACCTTTTCATGATAAAAAAGATTAGTCTCTAATTCGCGCTCCCTAAACTTGAATTTTTGCGATATTTGGAAAGTTGTTTGCCTTAAAGTAAGACGGTATTTTAGGAAATTATATTGGGTTATTTACATAAACTACTAAAACTATATTTATCTCCAAAAAAATATTAAATACATGAGATATTTAAAGATTTGGGCAGCCAACTTTAACTTTTTGGGCAGCCACCTTTTTTATTTGTTATATATATCCATATTTGTGTGTAAAATATTACACCTCCTCTCAAATTTCGATTCCTTAAGGCTAAGTAAACCTCATGAGCTCTCTCTCAATCTTATTCCCTCACAAAATTGCCTAGAACAATTTGTTCTTTCAGCTAAAACATAAGACAAACCCTCTCTTGTGGTAAGTGTGCAAAACTTGTATTTAGAACCTCGTGGATGTTAGTAATATTATCATATCTTGTTGTGTAGAGATCTGTTTTGATTGATCAAATATGTTTTGTAAACCCAACACATAGATATACAACTCTTATATTTATGTCAAAAGCTGGTTTTACTGTTAAAGGTTCGAAAAGGGGAACGCAATAGAGGGGAGGTTCTTCCCAGTTTTTTCGATTTAGAAACCATCTATGTACAGCTGTTAGTATTTTGAGCATATCCTTTTGTACAAAATATATTTTATTATGGTTTTTGACTCCTTGCGACTCTAATACATGTACCTACAACTTTTGTGAATACTACAAATCTTGGTTTTATCTCTTACCTATTCGAAACTGAGTCACAACACAAGGCCATTAGGCTGTCCAGATTTACTGTTTTGGGGATTTGATGTAATTTGCACAAACTAGGCTCACTTTTGATATCTATATTGTTCATTTTCACCTGATGAAATTGCTGAATATTAAATGGATATTTTATTGTGTATTCAAGATGTTTATACTCTTTTACAAGCTAAAGAAAATTATTTGAGGAAGTTGACGCACTTGTTGGTCTACGATTTAAACTCGTCAAGTTGTGGTAGGACTATTTACGTGCTAAGAAGCCAAGGTTTGTGTATAAACTTGAACATTTACTATCATTGCTTGCTGGAATATTTTGATTATTGTCTTGAAACTTTCATTTGCTTTCTCGTGACCTTATATCGACATATTGGTATTTTGAAGTATTGTGAGATATTCGTTTATTCGCCCACTTGTACGAATTGCTCGATCATTCTGCATTCTTGTTGGGACTTTGTCCTTCTTGTGGCAGTGACTATGTCTCTGTATTGGCGTGCCTCTTGATTCGGATCTTTAGTCATCTTGACTCTTGATTTGTGGTTCGTCTTAATTATGGAAAACTATCCATTTAAGTATGAACTAGAAAGTCATTTTTAATATGGTTCTTGATTCTCTTGATTATTGGGTCTTGGCCCTACTTGATACAAGGCTTCAGTCCTTCTTGATATTGGATTATGCTTTGTGTGACGGCATGACGTACATATTGGGCAAAATTTATTATTTGACATCTCATGAGATAGTTCTATGAACTGCCATGACACTTGAGCTTTGAATGTCGATTTTCATACTTGTAATATACTTGTTTACTTGTTTTTAATTTATATGTTATATTGAGCTGTCAATAATTTAGAAGGGAATTGGAGAAGTCTAAGACTCCAAGCCCAAGCTTTATACACCACTAAGTCTTGTGCTTAGCGATAGTTGTTTTCTATCGTAGGTGATGCTCGGGAGAATAATTGAAGAGGGCCACTTGAAGTAGACTTTTTGGAGCTTTTAGAAGATCACATTTTCATATAGGCATCTATGTTTTGTAGTAATTTTGGGACTTGTACATGATCCATATGTTGCACTTATATATGTAAACTTTAGAGGCTTATTTTATCATAGTACTGTAAATTGTAAATTTAAATTTGGTATCGTGTTGGCTATTTTTAAGTGTGTATACTCAGGTTTTATAATGCATTAAAGTTACATTTTGATTTGTAATTTGTGAAATGGAAGAAATTAGTATTTTCTGTAGTATTTGAAAGTTCTAAGATGATGCACAGAATTATTCCGCAGTTGTGTTTAAATGGGAAAAAAAATGAATTTCCATAAGGTACATGCCTGATTATTTTTGAAAGGTCTGCCATCGTGAATTGAAACTCCTATATGGTCTTTACTTGGAATTATATGAATTATTAGATATAAAAATATTATGTCTTTAACTCTTTTCGAACGGGCCTAATTTCGCCATACAAATAAATATGATTAATATGTTCTAAATGGAGTCCCTTTTAAATGCTATAGGTATATATTTATTTTTGTTTCAAAAGTGGCATCCTCCCAAGAGGGTCGCTACATCACCCTTGGCAGGTGTTGCTCGCCCTCTTACCCTACCTTGCCCATGAACCATTGGTCCCACAGCTGGAGTTGCTGCCCTTGCTCCATTCTGCCTAGTGTTCACCATATGTGGACGAAAGAAAGAAGGGGGTCATATACCAATTTGGATCGCCAGATTCCAATTGAAATCAAGTTATAGCACGAAGAAAGAAAGAAGGGATAGTTTTCTAAAGTCATGTAGCCTCTCGAAGAAAAGTACAAACATCTCTGTACCATTCCACAAGTCTCTACTAGACCTATTTTGGTATGATGAGATCAACAAACCTAAGGCTCTAATTTTATCATTGTCATGACCCAAACCGCCATGAGTGGCACTCATACTAAACCCCCGGTAGGAGAATCAATTAACCAAGCCAACAATTAACCAAAAACTAAGCATCTAACACCAATTTCAATAATAAATCCAAGATTCACATCTTAAATAGAAACATAAAAAAACCTGGGGAAGTAAACCACTAAAATTTAAAAGTCGTGTGCCAAAACTTTAATCAAGTCTGAAAGACGGAGATGTAACCCCCAAACATAAAGAGTAAGTCTGAACAAAGGACTAGAACTAGCAAAAGAATCCATGGTATCACAAATGATGCAGCTCACTCTTGAATTCGGAAGTCGTCTGAACTACAACTGAGGTCTCACAGAAGCTGTTGGAATATGCCTTGTACTCAACAAAAAAAGAGCAAGTGCAGTATCAGTACATAAGAATAATAGTGTACTGGTATGATCATCCGTCGGCTCCAAAATATGAAATATGTACATAAAATCATAACATAGTAAAACAGGACAAACATGCAATAATCCAAGCCAAATAAATACCAGTAAGACTCCAAGTCAACCTGACTTAACAACCATATAAGACATGTCCAAAATCACGAGTAACAGACCACCTATGATTATGTCGCATCCTTTAAGTAACCCAGACAACCCAAGGATCCCTAGGACATCATCTGTGGTGCTTAACATGCAATCCTGGTTTACACAAGAAACCACCTTAGCACTTAAAAATATCAACCCGACCACTCAGGGACCAACATGTAAGAATAACATCACAACAGATAAGCCCGATTCACTTAAAGAACTAACACACATAAATAACAAGTAAACCCGTACCAGGCGTGGTATCCGAGCCAACTATAAATGAACATGTACCAGGCGTAGTACCTGAATCAACTGATGAATAACCTGTACCAGGCATGGTACCCGAGCCAACCAATGCAAAATTTGTACCAGGTGTGGTACCCGAGACAACTAATATAACATAGACATCACAACAATCACAATAACAAATATAGCATACAACACTTGTAAAACCAACAAGTTTTCCACCATAGACTCATTACATGTGATTAACACTTAAGATATCACGTAACATTCATTCTTTTTTCCTAAACAAGTATTGTGCAAGTAATACTAATTAAAACAGTTATTACGCACATATAATGCTATTTGGGTTACAAGTAACATCACCTACCTCAATCCAAGCATGAAATATTTTACAGGACCTGAACTTTTCCTTTTCTTGAAGCTTTGACTTGATTTTGGTCTATAAATAGAAATGCAAATAATATTTTAACCAATGACCTTAATTTTTGCGGATTATAGCCTAATCCTAAATTATCAGGCCAAATTCATGATCATTCTACCCATACTAGGGTCTTTCCACCAGACGTAGATGCTTTTATTTTATTGGACCACTATCAATTCTTTATTCATCGAAAGAGTAGTTTAAACCTATCTATTTTTGATATCATTTATCTACTTTGAAACCAAATAATTCACCTAGAACTATCAATTTCATGGTTACACTAGCAAATTATCGTAATGGAATCATGAATTAACAATTTTAAAATAAAAACCTAGGATTTTATACCTTAAAATCCCCCTTTACACCAGAAATTTCATCTTAGGTCAAGCTAAACCCTCCCCAAGACATGTAACTAACGATTCTAAACCATAAAAATTACAGTACTAATTTACGGGGATAAAATACTTACCTTAACAAATAATTCTGGTGGAAAAATGATAGGAATCACCCCAAATTGCCTCTGCCTTTCCTAAAACGTTGAAAACAAATAATGAACATTTTTTGGGAAAATTTATGCATTTACAACAATTAACCCTGCTATAGCGGTCCAAT
Organism: Jaltomata sinuosa; assembly: GCA_003996215.1. NCBI lineage: Eukaryota > Viridiplantae > Streptophyta > Magnoliopsida > Solanales > Solanaceae > Jaltomata > Jaltomata sinuosa. Next base: position 17,041 of record QJPP01003724.1, read on the forward strand.
CCCGCTATAGCAGCACCGCCATAGCAGAAGCCTCCCGCTATAGTGGAATTGACCGACTCTGACTCCCACTATAGCGAAAATTTCTCCGTTATAGCAGCGTTGCGGTAGCGGCCTGTCACCCACTATAGTGTGTGTGACGGAATAGAAATTCGAAAATCCTTCCAGTTTTGCCTATTTCACAACACACTCTCAAATCATGACGTCTCGAACTAACCCCTTTTATCAAGTTCGATATCTCAAGTTCTACTCACCCGAATTCACTTTCGAAAAGTCCTATGGACTCCTTAATGCTTTAGCTAATAGAAAAACAAGATAAGATTTAATCATTTCACCCAATTCTTTCCAGGATTGCCTTAGACCTCACCTTGCTCGGATTTCGTTCGAAACTAGCCTAGCCTAAAATCTTTAACTTCCAATTTTGAAAGATTTCTAACTCGATTTCTTACACGATTAGCTCACTCATAACGACAGAAAAGATCGTTATAGTTCAAGAGTTTGATACTTCTTACTTTTCTGTTAAAAATTGCAAGAATAGACTTAGACTAATTTAGGGATCACCTACCGAATTTAAGTGTAGGTTTTCATTATGACTTTTGACTTTGGATCGTAAAAGGGACCAGAATGATAGTGGGATAGGACAATGGGGACAAAACAATAGGTCTATCCCATCTCACTATGTTTATGGGAGGAGATAGGGGCCTTAGTGATATTTACAAAAAAAAAATGTTAATTTAATATTCTAAGCACTAAAAATTATAAAAAGATGATAGTATGATACATGTCTACATAAATTTAGTAAATGGATACAAATTTAATAAACATCAAACTTAAATGTTTAATATTTTTTAATGAACTTCAAACATTAAAAAAAATCACAAGGTATTTAAACACTAAAAAATTATTAAAAAATGATAATGTGATACAAGACTACACGTATAAAGTAATAAGACAATTCTTGAAAAACATCAAGACTAAAGTTTTAAAGTTTATTAAATAGAATTTTCAATTTTCATACAAGTAGTACAACTGCAAGTCTTTTTCTTTTTTTTTTACTTCTAATTTTTGAATTTGCAATTTGCATGTGGTACATTATAATAATTTTTTTAATAATAACAAATTATCATACTAATAGTTATCTCCTATAATGCTTTTTTGTAAATTTCGTATAATGTTTTTTGGAAGCTCCGCTAGAATTGATAATGTTTGTTGATGTTCCATGAGATCCATGTCGTCGTCGCTTTTAGTGTAGAGTATCTCATTGTATTTTTATTCCTTCTTTAGAGATTAATTTTAGTTGGCCAAAATTTCTTCTTTCTGCATTGATGTCCTTCGCATGAATGTTTGTGCTCTCTTATTTAAAATTTTGTCACGCTAAAAATGATCTCCAAAGACTGATAATGCTTGAATATACAAAATATCTCGAGTCATTCTTAAAAGATTGTAAATGTCATTCAACATCCCCTCAATCATGTTAAAAGTTGATCACTGCCTGCTCTATCTTTATTAACTTTAACTATGCTAAAAGCTACTCATTGTTTGCTCTGTCTTTATTGAATTTCAATCCTTGTTTAAATAAGCATCAAGTTCATTTTTAGAATCAATTAATGAGTCAATATGAATAAGTTCATTCATATTTTGCCACACTTTATCTATTCTAGCCTTAGAAGTAAGGAGAATGTGCACTTTCAGAATTTACCATATTTTTATACTTATCAAAAAACAAGATGCTAGTTTGGCCTTCTTCAACAGTTAGTCGTTCAGTTTCACAAATTTCGAAATTCTCATCAACTTTATGAACAAGTCCTTTTTCTCCTCATAATTTTAAAGATGGATTAAGTATAATAGAAACTAAATAAATGTGAAGACTAGAAAAATATATTAATTTTAAAATCATTTGTTCAACTACTGATTTATATTTATCTATTTTTTATACTTAGAAAATACCATTTAAATTTCACATATGTACCATATCATTTGTGCAATAGTAGGATAATATATATCAAAAAATTATTTTGCAACATAATAATTTTTTTCTAATAATTTAATGACCTCATTAATTTCTTCTCAATCAGACTTGATAATTTGATCGATAGAGCAAGAATTATGTGCATTAAATTCTATTGTTATAGGGACACGTCAGTTATAAGCAATTTTTAGCATTTCATATAAAGAATTTCACTTAGTACAGACTTCTTTGAAACTTTCCTATATTTAAGATTACAATAAACACAACACTCAAACTCTTGAATTCTACTCATTTTTGTGCACAAAAAGTGTAGGCAAAAGTGTATCAACTTTTAGCAAGAGAAGAGGCAAATAAATCACAATCCTCTTTTACAATCAAATTAAAAATATAGCATGCACATCTAACATAGAATCAATGATTAATAAGTGGGAACAATCTTACTTTTAAAGCAGAGGCTGCACTGGTATTAGCAGAAGCATTATCTAATGTAGCACTTAAAACTTTGTCAATACGACTAAAATATTATATAATTTCTAGAACAATCGTACCTATATAAACTTTAGTGTGTATTTCAGCAACGAATTTGTATCCAATAATACATTTTTGTAAATTTAAGGATTACTAGCGAGCTTCCAAATCAACTTATTGGTCTTATGGTATATCTCAATATCGAGGATAACAGTTAAATAATTATTTTCCTTGATACTACCACCTATATCAAAAGTAACAAATACTCTCTAATCTAAGTGATAAAATAAACAACATAAATACTGAAGATATGCATCCTGAAATTTAAAAACATCATTTCTAACTATATAGTTATAGGAAAACCTTTAAAATCAGGGCTACACGTTTCTAGTATATAATACACAAAATCTAAGCGAGACAAAAACTAAAAGCCACAAACAATAACTATTTTTGTTATATCTTTGTGATCTCTAAATTTATTATACGAACGAAACAAACCACCAGTCATAGCAATACCTACATTCCTACCGTGTTTTAAAAAATCCATATTTACGTTTTGTCTTAGGCTTACTCCTAGTAAGAGGTACAAGAAGAGGTCGAGCTATAGACTGAGTTTGAGTTTGAGTTTGAGTTGGAGCTTCTATAACTAGATTAGTAGGTGTTTCATCTAATTCATCTTTTTCTTCCTCATTCATATTACCATAATCTCCAAATTGTCTTTCCAGTAATTTGTGATCTAGTTGCTCCTCCGAATTAATATCCAAAAAGACAGGTTGACTAAAAGAAATTTCATTAATATGAGTATAAACCTCTATATGTTTTTTAGTTTTAGGAGGATTGAGATTACTAGAACTAGCACCTTTACTATTCTTTTAAGGAAAAAGGATGGGTATGCATAATACCTTTGCAGAAGCCATAGTACATATAATATAACAAAACTAAATATGAAAATTATGAACATAAAAAATTAAAGAAAGTAAGAAATGGAACAATTGTACCAAACGTTTATGTAAAAATAAAAAATTATAATCATAAACGTAAATAAATGTTGAAAGTTAAAGCTTGAAACTTGCTTTAAATATTTGTCTAATTCACACAAATAAATTAATAGCATTGAATTGATTAGCAAATTTAGAGAGACAGAATGAGAGAATTATGGAAAAATAAAAAAGGATGGAGGGTATCTATAGTTTAAAATTAAGTCCAAAATGTAATTTAATAAACTTAGGGGTTAAAATAAAAATTTAAGGGGGTAGGGGGCTGTTTGAGAGGGGGTAAGAGTTGTTCTGGCCGTTGCAAGTGTCTATTTTTGCAAAATCATCGTTGACAATAATCACTTTTTAAAAAATAATTACCGGCTACCGGAACGGTACTAGGCCTAGACGTCTGGCCTAATACCAAACCCGTCACACGGCCCACCCCACCTAATACTGTCTCATCCTCCCTAACTGAGATTGAGACATTACAGGACGGACCGAACCAATTCGAGACATCCCGCCCCCGTGGACACTCATACTCATGAGCCACTGACTTGGGGTACTTTCCTTGCGATGTGCACACTAGTTTTGGTAAGTTGGCTAATTGAGTTGAAAGTTCTTTTTGTAGATAAAAATTATATCTTTATTGTATTTCTGTTGTAAATACATTGCATTAGTGGATTGTCCATTTACATAAGTACATGAACTACTTACATTCATGTATATATATTTTCTAGGTGATATGAATCTTTTGGATAAGAATGTACCCATTAATTTGGGTACTTAATATTGGTGACTTTTGGAGTGATTTCTCAATCTATAAATAGAGATGTTATTCACCATTGTAATATACACTTGAATAGAAGAAAAGTTCTCCCCTTTATCTACATATCTTGTCTTCTTATCTTTGTAGGTATATTTTTCTGAGCTTAGTTTTACAATACTATCAGCACGAAACTCTAATCCATTGATCATCTCTAAGTCGTGTTAATTTCTCTTCAGAACAAGCTGAGTTTAGTGGTACGGTTGCTATGCAATTATGTTTGAAATCTGCCCAGAAACATTTCTTTTACTTGATTCCTAAATGATTCATAAGCAGAATATATTTTCTATTTCAATAGTTAGTCACATGTTAGTCCACCTGCACATGCATAAAGTTTACTATTTTTAGTTCATTAAGTTTTTGATACCTTATCTAACTTAATGGTACCTTATTTTTGGTGACAGTATCACTAATCAATATAATCTTTTAATTTACTAGGATATATGATATAGTAAATGTACATGTAATTTTCTTTAATTTATTAATAGTTTTTGTTGTTTTTGATTCACCTATTTTTCTTATAGTTTTATCATGTCGAATTTATCAAAGCTTGAGTTTGTAGCACTTGATATCTCCGGAAAATCTATCATGGGTACTAGATACTGAGATCCACTTAGCTGCTAAAGGTCTTGAAGCTACTATTACTCAGGATAATGAAGCATCGAGCCAGGACAAAGTGAAGGCTATGATTTTCCTTCGTCATCATCTGGATGAGGGCCTGAAGATTGAATATCTGACAGTAAAAGATCCACTTGAATTGTGGACTGATTTAAAGGGAAGGTATGACCACCTAAAGACTACAGTATTGTCAAGAGCTTGTTACGAGTGGATGCACTTATGGTTCCAAGATTTTAAGATCGTAATTGAGTATAATTGTGTTGTATTCAGAATAACTTCCCAATTGAAACTTTGTGAGGAGACTATAAAAGATGAAGATATGTTGGAAAAGACACTTACTAATTTTCATGCCTCAGATGTGATATTATAGCAGCAATACGGTGAAAAGAATTTTCAGAAATACTCTGAACTGATCTCATGTTTTTTAGTGGTTGAGCAATATAATGCCCTTTTAATGAAAAATCATGAAGCCCGTCCTACTAGAACTGTTTCATTACCGGAAGCAAATGTGATACAAGCACATGGCCGATCTGAAACAAAAAGAAATGATAATCGAGGACATAATAATGTGCGTGAATGTAGCAAGGGCAAGGAACGATACAACAATCGTTGTGGTGGTGGTCATCATAAAAGGGAGAACAACATGAGTTCTAAAAATAACCCTTCAAGAAATAATTGTCATTGTTGTGGTATGAAAGGTCATTGAAAATGTGAATGCCGTACACCTGAATATTTTATCAAACTCTATCAAAATTCCTTCAAAAGAAAAGAAAACAAAGGTGGTGACTCTTCTTCCAATGCTTGGGCAGAGTAATATTTGACTCTTAAGAATGATGATCAGGCAAGGACATCTCAGAAATATGATGAGAATGTTGAAGTAAATTTGGCTTTGAAAGATGATACTTTTGATGGCCTCGATGATATTACTCATATGAAAGTTGAAGAATTCTTTGGAGATCGAAGTTGAAGTTTGATCATTTAACTGGGGAATGCATTATGTTGCTATTTTAATTTAAGTGTTTTTGATTATTATATGTTGAAGTACTTAATTTTTTGTTGTTAGTTTGTTTCATACTTTTTTTATGTATTTTTACTTTTTATGAATATTAATAGAAATCTTCAGTCTTCAATTAGATCCAAGATGAGTAATGGAGATATGTGCCTTCTTGATAGTGCTACAACTCATACTAAACTAAAAGAAAAGAAATACTTCTCTAATTTGGTTATGAAAATGACATATGTTAATACAATATCATGTAGTTCAAAATTAATCGAGGACTTTGAAAGAGCGGCCTTGTTACTACCTGAAGGGACAATATTGACCATTAATAATGCATTGTATTGTAGTAAGTCTCAAAAAAACTTATTAAGTTTCAAAATTATTCACCAAAATAGCTATCATGTTGAGACTTCCAATGAAGGAAAGGTTGAGTACCTTTACATTACTACGATAAATGCAGAGAAGAAAATTATGCATAAAAAATTAGCTGCACTTTCTTCTGAGTTGTACCATACAAGTATTGGTACAGTTGAATCACATGCCGTAGTAAATAAAAAAATTACTAGTTATAATAATTTTATCATTTGGCATGATCGATTGGGACATCTCAGTTTTAATATTATGCGCAAAATAATTGAGAATTCACATGAGCACACTTTAAAGAACCTGAATTCTCTTCAATCAAAGGAATTCTCTTATGCTGCTTGTTCTCAAGGAAAGTTGATTATCAAACCATCAGTAACTAAGGTTGGGATTGAGTCCCCTGCAATTCTGGAACGTATACAAGGTGATATATGTGAACTAATTCACCCTGCATGTGGATCATTTAGATATTATATGGTCTTGATAGATGCATCTACAAGATGGTCAAATGTGTACTTATTATCAACTCGCAACATGACTTTTGCGAGATTGTTGGCTCAAATAATAAGGTTAAAAGCACAATTTTCAGATTATGTAATAAAGACAATTCTTGATAATGCTGGTGAGTTTATATCTCAAGCATTTAATGATTATTGTATGTCCACTAGCATAACAGTTGAACATCCAATTGCTCATTTTCATACTCAGAATGGTCTAGCAGAATCATTGATTAAACGTCTTCAATTGATAGCTAGACCATTGCTAATGAGGACAAAATTACCTGTTTCTATGTGGGGACATGCTATTTTACATGCAGCAGCACTTGTGTGCATAAGGTCAATCAGTTATCATGAATTCTCTCCATTACAGTTGATTTTTTATCGTGAGTCAAATGTTTCCCATCTTAGAATTTTTGAGTGTGCGATATATGTTTCAATTGCTCTACCACAATGCACAAAGATGGGTCCTTAAAGAAGGTTGGAGATATATGCAAGATTCGCTGATTGTCATTTTGATGAATAAGTATACTCAACATTAGGAGGAGAATATAAAAAGTTGAGAAAAGAGATAGATTGGAATTTATCATCACTATCTCATTTAGATCCTCAAATAAATCAATGTGAACAAGAAGTTCAAAAGATGATTTATTTGCAGAATATTGCAAATCAACTGTCGGATGCATTTACTAACCTTTCGAGGGTTACTAAATCGCATATCCCAGCTGTTAATGTTTCAGTTTGAGTTGATATCCCGATAGGACAAACTGTTAAGGCAAATGAGTCTAGGCCACACTTGAAATGTAGTAGGCCAATTGGTTCCAAGGATAAAAATCTTTGAAAAAAGAAAAGGAATGAATGATCAAGATGATCATAATATGGAGAAAATTGCTCAAGAAGAGTCACGAGTCACAACACATGTTGAGACCACTGAGGAAGTCCATAATGAGAATGAAGAAATCTCAATAAGTTATGTCTCAACAAGAAAAAGGTGAAGCTAAAATAATATTGTTATTGACAATATTTTTGCCTATAATGTTGTTGTTGAAACAATGCAACATGATGAGAATTTTTAGACAAAATCTATCGATGAATGTAGACGGAGGAATGATTGGCCAAAATGGAAGAACGCAATTCAAGCAGAATTGACTTCACTTGAAAAGCGTGAAGTTTTCGGATCAATAGTTCAAACACTTGAAGGTGTTAAGTCAGTGGGATACAAATGAGTTTTTATGCAAAAATAAAATGAAAAAGGTGAAGTCGTAAGATATAAATCACGACTTGTGGCACAAGGATTTTCGCAAAGGCCTGGCATTGATTATGTGGAGACCTATTCTCCTATGGTGGATGTAATTACCTTCGGGTATCTTATAAATCTGGTAGTTCATGAAAATCTTGAAATGCGCCTCATGGACGTTGTCACGGCCTATTTATATGGCTCATTGAACCACAACATATTTATAAAAATCTATGAAGCATATAAAGTGCTTGAAGCTTATCAAGGTTCAAAAGAATCTTGTTTAATAAAGCTTCAAAAATCTTTATATGGATTGAAACAATTAGGGAGAATGTGGTACAATCGTCTTAGCGAATATTTACTCAAGGAAGGATACAAAAATGACCCTATTTATCCTTGCATTTTTATAAGAAGGTCGGAATCTGAGTTGTTATAATAGTTGTGTATGTCGATGACTTGAACATTATTGGCACTCCTAATGAGCTTTCAAAAGTTGTTGAGTATTTGAAAAGGAAATTTGAAATGAAAGATCTTGGTAAGACATAATTTTGTCTTGGCCTATAGATTGAGAACTTGACAAATGGAATATTTGTCCACCAATCAACATACACTGAAAAGGTTTGAAGCGATTTTACATGGATAAATCACATTCATTGAGTACCCCAATGGTTGTGAGATCGCTTGACATAAATAAAAATTCATTTCGACCTCAAGAGAAGGATGAAGAGCTTCTTGGTGATAAAATACCATATCTCAGTACAATCGGGGTAATGATGTATCTTGCTAATAATACTCAACCAAATATTTATTTTACAGTGAGTTTATTGGCAAGATTCAGCTCCTTCCAAACGAAAAGACATTAGAATGGTGTTAAGCACATATTAAGATATCTTTGGGGAACTATTGACATGGATTTATTTTATTCTAATGAATCCAAGTCAGAAGTGATTGGTTATGCAGATGCGGGATATTTATCCGATCTTCATAAAGCTCGATCTCAGACAGGTTATTTGTTTACATGTGGAGACACAACAATATCTTGGCATTCAATGAAGCAAACACTAGTAGCCACTTCTTCAAATCATGCAGAAACAATAGCCATCCATGAAGCAAGTCGGGAGTGTGTTTTGTTGAGATCAATGACCCATCATATTCAAGAAATGTGTGATTTTTCTTTGAAAAGGGATACTCCAACCACCATATACGAAAATAATGATGCATGTATAGCTCAACTGAAGGGAGGATACATCAAAGGAGACCGAACAAAGCACATCTCACCAAAGTTCTTCTTTACACATGATCTTCAATAAAATGGTGAGATGGAAGTTCAACAGATCCGTTCAAGTGATAATCTTGCAGACTTCTTCACTAAGGCATTGTCAACTTCAACATTTGAGAAGTTGAGATATAAGATTGAAATGCGCTGTCTTCAAGATATCAAGTGAAATTTTCATCAGGGGGAGTGAAATACGCGTTGCACTCTTTTTCCCTTAATCAAGGTTTTGTCCCAATTGGATTTTTCTGGTAAAGTTTTTAATGAGGTAACACTTAAGGTGATATACATATTCTCCAGGTGATATGAATTTTTTGGATAAGAATGTACCCATTAATTTGGGTATTTAATATTGGTGACTTTTGGAGTGATTTCTCAACCTATAAATAGATATATTATTCACCATTGTAATATACACTTGAATTGAAGAAAAGTTCTCCCCTTTATCTACATATTTTGTCTTCTTATCTTTTATAGATATATTGTTCTTAGCTTAGTTTTACAATAATTTCTTAATTGTTACTTGTCTTTTAAGTGATTATCTGAGTTTTACATGTCTATTTTGCATGCTTTAACTGTGATATATAGTAGTTTAAATGATATTAACTACCTATTAAATGCTTATATATCATGTTTTATTTCATTTCTCTCTTGTTCTCTATTGATATACTATTCAAGTTGAAGAAATTGATTGTCCGTTTGATAACGATCGTTATTATTTTGTCGGTCGGGGGTGGAATCTACAATATTTACTGAGTACGTACTAGTGTACTCAATACTATACTGCTAAACTTTTTATGCAAGTTCAAATTCTAGTACTAGCAAGTCCGTCAATCAATTTTTAGCTCGGAGTCTAGCTTCAATGGAGAGTTGTATCCCTTGCTCTGTAGTAACTATTAAGTCTACTCTATCTTGTTATATTTCTTTTTGTCAGGCTTTGTATCTTTCATCTTTCTGACACTACTATTTTTTCATGACAAGTTGTAATTATTGCGTTGTATTAGACAATAGTCCTTGGGATGTATATTGAGTTACCTCTAATTTGACATTTATCATTGTTAGTCTTTAATATCTTGTATTTTGACATAATTTAATATGATTATTGATCGCTTTGGTTTGTCTGCCTTGAGATAGTTGAGTGTCATCACAACTTAAAAATATTTGAGTCGTAAAATCATTAATATTTCCTAGTGAAAGCAACACATTTCTTTTTTTTTAACCTTCAGCTCCCACCCCTTTTAATCTCTTGATGACTACTTTTAATTTTTACTTTGCAGTAAATAATACCAACAACTATCAAAGACACACACATACGTTAACACCCAATGGTCTTCGCCACATAGAACATAGTCAAACCCATTACGTCATTTGGGTTTTTTATTCTCTTGCTTTCTCTCACTCTATATATGTATGTAGGGGTGTACAAAATCGAACTGCAAACCAAATTAAATCGTAAATCAAATCAAATCACAAAAAAAAACTCATGGTGCATGTTATTTGCGGATGATGTAGTTTTGGTAGACGAGACTCGCGGAGGAGTTAATGCTAAGTTGGAGGTTTGGAGACAGACCCTTGAGTCGAAGGGGTTTAGGTTGAGCAGGACCAAGACTGAATATATGGAGTGCAAGTTCAGTGAGGCGACTCAGGATGATGACGTAGAAGTGAAGCTGGATACACAGGTTATCCAAAAGAAAGAAAGTTTCAAGTATCTTGGGTCTATTATCCAAGGAAATGGAGAGATTGATGAGGATGTCACCCATCGTATTGGTGTTGGGTGGATGAAATGGAGGCTCGCATCTGGAGTCTTGTGCGATAAGAAGGTGCCTACTAAACTTAAAGGCAAATTCTACAGAGTGGTGGTCCGACCAGCTTTGTTGTATGGAGTTGAGTGTGGCCAGTAAAGAACTCCCATATTCAAAAGATGAAGGTGGCGGAGATGAGGATGTTGCGATGGATGTGCGGGTTTACTAGGAGAGATAGGATTAGGAATGAGGATATCCGAGATAAGGTGGGTGTGGCGTCGGTGGAAGATAAGATGCGGGAAGCGAGGTTGAGATGGTTCGGACATGTGAGGAGGAGAGGCACGGATGCTCCAGTGCGGAGGTGTGAGAGGTTGGCTATGGATGGTTACAGGAGAGGACGAGGTAGACCGAAAAAGTATTGGGGAGAGGTGATTCGACAGGACATGGCGCAGTTGCAGCTTACCGAGGACATGACCCTAGATAGGAAGGTGTGGAGGACGCGGATTAGGGTAGAAGAGTAGTAGGTAGAAGTGTGTGTAGGCTAGTAGGTAGGAGTGATCGTAGTGTTACGCTTACAAGTTCCTTGTTCTTGAATTCCTCGTGGTAGTATTTTGTGGTAGTGCTCTGTTTCTGTCTGTTGTTTGTTACTACATATTACTCCCTATCGTCTCTTGTAGTTTTATGTATTTTTATCCTGTATCATTGTTACGTCCTTTTTAGCCTATTTTTAGACTGCTTTGTCTTGAGCCGGGGGTCTATCGGAAACAGCCTCTCTACCTCACCTCTGAGGTAGTGGTATGGACTGCGTACACTCTACCCTCCCCAGACCCCACGATGTGGGAATACACCGGGTATGTTGTTGTTGTTGTTGTTGTAATGATTTAGTTTGACTTGATTTGATATTAAAAAAATTCAACTAATGGTTTAGTTTGACTTAATTCAACAAAAAATTCAATTAATTTTCTTTATTTTTTTGGTATTCGTTCAAAATTAACATATTTAATTACAAGGCATTTGAAATTAAATTCAACGAAAAGACAAAGAAAATAAAAAGAATAAATAAAAGCAATAGAAAAAAATAAAATAAGGTAAAAAATAAATTAAAAAATTATTTGTAATTTGAGCAAAGTTTAAATACAAGGCAAAAAATATATATAAAAAATACATTCTTTTAGAAAGTTTTAAATACAAGAAAAATAAAAATAAATTTTTTTTACGTGTATTGACTTATTTTAAATACAAGTCAAAGAAAATAAGAAAACATTTTTTTTAAAAAAAAAAAAACAATTTATACACGTGGCAGCGCGTGTATATCACTACAACTAATTAGATTGGGTTATGACTCCACGTCAGCACATAAGGTGCAAAGAAATACAGGAAAAAAAAGTTTAGGGGGGTAATAGGACCCCTGTATAGTTAAGGTGTATCGCTGGGATTTCACCTATAGTTTATGGTGGTACTTATGCATTATCTCTTATTTTTATTATGACTTATTAATATGCAATATTTATTCTATATGATTTCATTATTGTTTTGGTTGAATATTTTATTGTCATCACTCATTTATATTTTGTGTTATTTTTTAAAAAAATTACCTTAGATAGTTATATCTTGCTAGGACTAAAGAAATATTTGAAGCACAAGTTAATAATATGTTTGCATGAAGACTTTACCGAAAAAACCCAAAAAATCCGAGGAAATCGAAAAAACCCTAGGTTGAAAAATCTGACTTTTATTAGTTTGATTTGATTTATAAATTTAAAAATCCGACACTAATAATTTGGTTTAATTTTTAAAAAATTCGAATCAACTCGATCCATGTACACCCCTATATGTATGTGTGTGTCAACAATAACAACAAAAAAATTAAATATACTCATGGTTCCTTGAACAAGTTAGTTTTAGGGTATGTTCGGTACGACGAAAAATATTTTTCGGAAAATATTTTTCTATTTTGTCATGTTCGTTTGACTTAAAAATTTTGAAATTTTTTTTTCTTAGGAAAACAAGTTCCTTCAAAATAAGGAAAATGACTTCCTTAATTAAAATAGAGAAAACAAGTTCAATTTTCATACCACCTCGATCATCATCTCCTACTAGCCCCCCAACCCCCCACAAAAAAAAAATTAAAATTTATTTTAAAAAAAATTTAATTTTTTTTCTTACCCCACCTCCACCCCCTACCCGACCCCCCTACTAGCCCCCTCACCCCCCCAAACCCCACCCCAAAAAAAATTCAAAAAATTTCTTACTCTACCTCCACCCCTACCCCGACCCACCCCACCCCTTACCCGCCACCCCCACCCCCACCCCCACTCCCCACCCCCCAAAAAAAAAATTAAAATTTTTAAAATTTATTTTTTTTAAAAAATCAAAATAAATTTCTTATTTCTTACCCCGACCTCCACCCCCTACCCCGACCCACGCCCTACCAGCCCCCCACCCCACCCCCAAAAATAAATTTAAAATTTTTAAAATTTATTTTTTAAAAAATTTAAAATTTTTAAAATTTATTTTTTAAAAAAATCAAAAAAAAATTTTACCCCACCTCCACCCCCTACCAGCCCACCCCCCAAATTTTATTTTTTTTTAATTTTTTTTTTTAAAATTATATTTTTTTCATTATCCCACCCCTTTACCTTATTCGTTCTAATTGTTTTGTGTTAAATATATACAAATGCTTTTAGAAAAAATTCTTATTTGCGTACCGAACACAAAAAAATAAGTAAGAAACAACTTGTTTTCTTAGAAAATATTTTCCAAGGAAAACAATTTCCTCCGTACTGAACACACCCTTAAAAGAAAATGCACATATATTCACGTTCAAGATCGTCAAACTTGACTTCCTCTTATTCGCTTCTTTTTTTTTTTTTTTTTTTAGGAAAAGGACTACTTAAAAATTTGAACCCTTCAAATGACTTACGCAACTAACACAAGGATAATTTGTAGAGGATTTGTTTTAATTATATTAATTATGTATATATGACTCGACATACACATAAGAATGAAAGGCAAATGTCTGGTTATAGGATTCAGTAGAAAAAGTTCAATCATCTTCGAGGTTGAGGAAAATAGTTGGGAGTAAGTCTAGACTTAATATTCTGAGACTCAACCTTTCTTTACCCAACTAAAAAAATTCAGATGCTTAGGACTTGCTGTGTGATCGAGATTTGATATATCCTTAATGTCACATACAGAATGAGGTTTACTAGCAATGCGACTTTTATTACTATGGGAAAACTTCAACCATACCAAATAAATTTGATCTTGAGCAAACACAATTGGGCCATATCAGATTCATGAGTCAAAGAAAAAGAAAAACTTCAAAGACTAATTTAGGACTAATTTAGCAATTAGCAGGGTGGAGACATTGAAATATTTTAATGTAAAGACTTATAAAGTGAGTGATTTAACATATAAGGGCTATGGAAGGAACTCTTTTTTATTGACAGACTGTTTTAAATAGCAATTCATCACATCCGTAGTAAGACTAAGAGTAAACAAACTATTCCAGCTCCTTGCAGAAGACAACTTAGCTTAATATCTCGAAAAGTTGTTTGACAAACCAAACCAAAACAAAACTTTTGAAGGTGGAGTCCTATCACTAGCTTTTTCAAGAAACAGGGACGGATTAAATGTGTTTAGCCAATTCCAAGTCTACACTTGCAATACGAAAGCTAAAAAGTAACTTGAATAACAACAATCCGGGAAAAAAGAGATTGTTCTAATCCTTACAATCGGAAGAAAAACAAGCAACTTTCCAACCCCGCCTCATTTCAAGCGAAGGGCTGAGAGGAAGTGTACAAGGACAGTTCTTAAGATGATTGATATTTGATACAGAGAGACATGCTCTAATTAGGCAAGTAACTGATACATACAATTACTTTCACTAGTATACACTACAACTGCACTCTATGAATATTATTATTCAGCTTCCACACTCTGCTGATGCTTTTTTCTTTTCTCTAAAATCTAGAGAAGAACAAAAAATCTAATGTCCAGGCCAAAAGAATACAATCATTCAAAAAATATCAAACATCTGACAGATCACAAACTGTGTATTATAGCTCCAAATTTGCTGTTAAAGATTCTTGCTCCCCTCAAAACTCGATTCAACTGTGGTATTAAGACATCCAGTAAGAAGACTACCCATCTGGGAGCATTGCAGATTGATGTAAAGAACAAACAAGAGAATTTTCCAACAATGATTATCTTAAAAGGTTCTACACAAAATGCTGATAGCAGGCATTGACACAACTTGAGAAAATCCAACAAATTGACTACAGAAAATAAAATTATATTACTCTGAATCAGTTAGCAAATTAACTAACATGAGATACTAAGATGAAACAATAATCAAATATAGGCTTGTGCAAATGTTAATTAATGAACTTCTGCAGTTCACTTCTTCCATAATTATTATGCACTCGGGCATATCTTCCATCTCTCTAGACAAGCTCTCATCTCGCTGGACTATGAGCCTGTTTGGATAGGCGTATTTTAAGCTGCTTTTAAGCATAAGCTATTAAGTTGGGAATCCCAACTTCACTTTTATCTTTTCTTTGTTATTTTGGCTTAAAATCAAGTGTTCAAAAGCACTTTTTTTACCTTAGCCAAATACTATAAAAAGGCTTAAAAGCTATTTTGACTTAAAAACACTTAAAATAAGCCAATCCACACGGGCTCTATTTCAGATTTCTCTATTACTCATCAACATACTCTCCCTTGTTAGTTACTTTATACAATTATACATTCCAGTTAATCATGGTGCAGTATGAGTTGAATTTAAGTGATTAGATGAGCAAAGGCATTTTCGTTAATGGAGCAACAGGAGATGCAACTCATGCACAAATAAAGGAGCTTTGAATGCAGTTTATCCCTAATACTTTTTAGATCTCTGTTTCATTTATAGTCTCTCTTACTATTTATTCACATAGATAAAATCCAGTAACACAAGATCTTACCCCAAGTTAATTATACAGTGTCGATGCGTAGTCTTCCGGTGTCCTCGGATTGCTCCCATCACACCTATCCAATGTTTGCTAGAATAGCCTAGTTTACAAGGAACCTATTGACTAGTTTCTGCACCAAAATTTTGTTCCACAAACTCATCAAGCTGCCCCCAATTTGGAGGACTGGATTTACTATCAGAAGGCAATGATCTGATACATCCAAGAAGATGCTGAACATCACGATATGCTCTGTTACAAGAAAAAACAAGTTAACTAGTCATAGGAGGTAACAAATAAGGGAATAAATAAAGAACTCTAACAGCGGAAGTAAAAATCAGAAAATTTCAACTTATATATAAAAAATATGTTACCTTGATCCACAAAAAAAATATAGAAATTTCATCATTCAAAGAACATTGAATAGTACTAATTACTAAAATATGTCACGTATGAGTAAAATTTTTGATTATATAGACAGTACCTTTGTCTAGCTTGTTGAGTGCTAATATCCAATCGTGAGAATGCCTCTGAAATTTGTGAGTGAAAGATGATAACCACTTGCCTGCAAGTATCACATTCTTAGGATCATCTGATGGAAGCAAGGACTATTTCTAAGACATACTTACGCTTAGTATCTCATACTGATTATTAGTAATGATAATCAGTACAAATTTATTTGTTCTCGAATACCTAAAGTCCTTTTTGGAAGCAAGGATGAAGAGAGAGAAAACAATTCTTCCAGTTTGCAAAGCCAGCATCCAAGGTATAAACTAGTTTAACCAGTAAATATAGTAATGGAAGTAGTAACGGAAAGCCATACTTGAGGATGTTGATATCTACAAGAGTTAAAATCACTGCCAATCTGAAGCTAGTCTTCTAGTTGTAAGGTAAAGTAATCAGACATGTTACTCTTCCCTCCACCCCCTTCTTTTGGACAGAATGTGTAAAGACGGATTACTGTTGAAAGAGAATCAAAAGGAAGGACATCACTGCTGGTGCAAAAGGCTAATCTTCTGTCAAATTTTCAAATCCTCACCTGAAAATAGCTTGAACATCTACCTCATGCAGAGTTCGACATAACACACGTTGGAGAAGGCCAACCTCCTTCAAACAAATGAAGAAAGTAAAATCAGTTAAAGGGAACTTTATGTTAAACTTAAACAAAGAGAAATTAAACAAAGAGAAACTAAGGAAACAACAAAAACCAGAAGTAACAAGCATGTAAGAGCTAAGCCAGAAAGTAAGACAGACAGTGAAAACTCGCTAGCAAGATTACGGAAACATTAGAGATAAATCAAGCTAGGAGGACAAGAAAGACAACCATAGATCATTATAACAGTACATCAGATCGAAATATTTCGAGAATGAGTAAAAAAAAAAAACACCGGTAATCTAGTTAGAGGGTAAATATGTCAAGAGGTGATGGAACTTGTTAGTCATTAATATATCAACTCAACATGGTGATGTTCTGATTCACGGAATGGTCCATCCACATTTCAATGTGGAAGCTAGTAGTCAGTCTTCAATAGTTTCCCTACAAATCAACTTTTCTTTTCATACCGCCTTTGCACCAATACATTTCATATTGATGAGCAGGAGGACATTGTCAATAACAGAAATACCGCAAAAGGGCTGGTGTAGAGGAGATGAAGGATCTCAGGCCAATAAGGTTAGTGGGGAGCTTCTGCAAAATTATATCCAAGATGTTGGCAGAACGAATTAAGAGGGTGATGAATGTTCTGATAGCAGATATACAAATGGCTTTTATCAAAGGAAAGTAACTAACAGACACAGTGCTTATTGCTAATGAATACATTGACAGTAGAATGAGGCAAGAAGATGCAGGAATAATGTGCAGGCTGGACATAGAGAAAGCACTTGACCCAAGTCAAATGGGCATATCACCTTTGCACCAATACATTTCATATTGATAAGCAGAAATATCGCAAAAGGGCTGGCGTAGAGGAGATGAAGGATCTCAGGCCAATAAGGTTAGTGGGGAGCTTCTGCAAAATTATATCCAAGATGTTGGCAGAACGAATTAAGAGGGTGATGAATGTTCTGATAGCAGATATACAAATGGCTTTTATCAAAGGAAAGTAACTAACAGACACAGTGCTTATTGCTAATGAATACATTGACAGTAGAATGAGGCAAGAAGATGCAGGAATAATGTGCAGGCTGGACATAGAGAAAGCACTTGACCCAAGTCAAATGGGCATATCACCTTTGCACCAATACATTTCATATTGATAAGCAGAAATATCGCAAAAGGGCTGGCGTAGAGGAGATGAAGGATCTCAGGCCAATAAGGTTAGTGGGGAGCTTCTGCAAAATTATATCCAAGATGTTGGCAGAACGAATTAAGAGGGTGATGAATGTTCTGATAGCAGATATACAAATGGCTTTTATCAAAGGAAAGTAACTAACAGACACAGTGCTTATTGCTAATGAATACATTGACAGTAGAATGAGGCAAGAAGATGCAGGAATAATGTGCAGGCTGGACATAGAGAAAGCACTTGACCCAAGTCAAATGGGCATATCACCTTTGCACCAATACATTTCATATTGATAAGCAGAAATATCGCAAAAGGGCTGGCGTAGAGGAGATGAAGGATCTCAGGCCAATAAGGTTAGTGGGGAGCTTCTGCAAAATTATATCCAAGATGTTGGCAGAACGAATTAAGAGGGTGATGAATGTTCTGATAGCAGATATACAAATGGCTTTTATCAAAGGAAAGTAACTAACAGATACAGTGCTTATTGCTAATGAATACCGTGACAGTAGAATGAGGCAAGGAGATGCAGGGATAATGTGCAGGTTGGACATAGAGAAAGCACTTGACCCAAGTCAAATGGGCATATCGCCTTTGCACCAATACATTTCATATTGATAAGCAGAAGGACATTGTCAATCACAGAAATACCGCAAAAAGGCTGGCGTAGAGGAGATGAAGGATCTCAGGCCAATAAGGTTAGTGGGGAGTTTCTGCAAAATTATATCCAAGATGTTGGCAGAACGAATTAAGAGGGTGATGAATGTTCTGATAGCAGATATACAAATGGCTTTTATCAAAGGAAAGTAACTACATGCAGTGCTTATTGCTAATGCATACCTTGACAGTAGAATGAGGTAAGGCGATGCAGGGATAATGTGCATGCTGGACATAGAGAAAGCACTTGACCCAAGTCAAATGGTTATATCTATTCACATTACTAAAAGATATGAGAGTCGGGGAAAAGTGGATTTGGTGGAGTGAATGTTGTATCTGTGAAGCTCTCTGTAATTATTAATGGTGCACCAGAAGGGTTATTTCCTACTTTTAAGGGATAAAGGCAGTCTCGTATCTCCTTTCTTATTCATCTTGGCTAATGGAAGGGCCTTGTTTAACGTTCAAGCGATGTCTTTAAAATGAATTAAGGGCTCCAGAGCTGGGACATCAAGCTACAATATGGTGGAAGTCCCTCATATACAATTGCAGATGATCCACTTATTTTATGCGGATCTGAGGAGTCACAACTAAAGTATCTAAAGGTGCTTTTAATCTTAGTTGAAGCAGTAGATACTGAAGATTAACCTGGGAAAGAGCTTCATGTTCCCTGTAAATATAGTGCAAGATGTACATAGGCTGGGTAAAAATCTTGGGTTGTCAGACTGGTAAGCTCCCTAAGGAATACCTAGGTAGGCCATTAGGGGCTAGCTTCAAGTCAAAACTAGAGTGGAAAATTTTCTGTCGACCTACCTCGTGTCTTTTTTCCCCAACGCCAGTTTGCGCGAAGAAGAAATTGGACAGGATAAGGTGAAATTCTTTGTTGGAAGGTAACAAGGAAGGCCTTTCACTTGATAAAGTGGGATACAGTGTTGAAGGACAACAGAAATGGAGGTCTCAGAATCAGATCAAGTGATACAGTGTTGAAGGACAACAGAAATGGAGGTCTCAGAATCAGAAACTTGCAATTGCATAATATTAGTCTACTATTAAAGCAAGAAATTGCTGAAAAAGTTCACCATAAGGGGTGGTCCTGAATTTTTGGCTCCGCTCAACAAAATCTTTAAAAAATCACCTTTGTTGCCCATGAGGCATAAATTCTAGTTGTAATGTGTGTATAAGTTAATTTTTCCTATGAGGCAAGAGTCCAGGACATTTCAATAAGTTACAGACAACGAAGATAGTGTAATGTGTTGCTTATTGGGCAGGAGTTTCAGTTGTAGAGACTTATAAACAATTGAGAAACACATGCAACTTTTGTCTATGAGGAAAAACTCGTGGTCAATTGAGCAGGTTCACTGTATTGAAATGTCCCCAACTCTTGTCTCATATGCAAAACTAATTGATGCCCACAAGTTATGCCCGAGGGGCAACATGGGTTATTTATCTAAAATTAATTAAGCAGGGCCAAAAGTTCAAGATCACCCCTTATGGAGGTCATTCTTGCAAATCACCCCTATTGAAGTGGTTGTGGAGATACGGCAAAGAAGTGAGGATTTTATCAAGAAAGGAGATTTCTGATATATGGGAAACAAAGTTTCTATTTCATTCACTTGTCCTATTAATACTTTTTTTTTTTTTTTGACAAGGTAACTAACAGTCTAAAAATCATCAACACAAAGTGTTGGGAGCCAAAATGGAGTGTTTACATCAGTGGATCAAAACCCAAAAAGAAACTAGAGAACAAACCACCTAGACCCTATATCATCTCATAAGGACCCTAGGATGTCTATAGCAGAAATTGGATCATCTATATACTCTGATTTGCACCAATAACAAAACATAAGAATACAATTCATCTTAATCCTATGTAAGGAACTACTAGTATCTTCAAAACACCTAGAGTTCCTTTCCTTCCAAATTGTCCACCAAATTGTTGTAGGGACAATTCTCCATCTATCTTTGTTTGTGCTGCTATTCCCCTCTGAGTTCCAGCTCATCAGTGCATCAGATGTTCTACCCGGCATTGTCCACCTTATATCTCTAAAGCTTGTGAACAAATGTCATAACTGGCTGGTCATTTTGCAATGTAAAAACAGATGGTCGGCTATTTCTGGATTTTGCCCACAAAAATAACATCTTGAGCACAAATGAAATCCCCTTCTCCTTAGATTCTCCTGAGTTAAAACTGAGTCATTCACCACTAACCAAGTAAAAACGGCCACTTTATATGGAATTTTTACTCTCCATATTAATTTCCAGGGCAATAGATTCTGCTGTGATGCCACTTGATTCAGATCCTTATAAGCAGAGCTTACTGTAAAATTGCCTTCACTATGAGTACTCCACCTGAGTGTATCTTCCCTACCTGTACTCCATTGTATTGATCTAATGTGCCATAGAAATCTGCCAATGTGTCTATTTCCCAGTCTTGCATCAGTCTTCTAAAAGTCAAGTTCCATCCATGTGTGGACCAAACTTCATTTAAGGTGGCACCCTGTTGTTGGTTCAAGTTAAAAATGCCGGAGTATAACTGCTTCAAGCTGCCATTTCCCAACCAGTTGTCTTCCCAAAACATTATCCTCCTACCATCCTTAACATTGAAGCTAATCTTTTGTGCAAATTCAGGTCACAAATTTCGAATTGATCTCCACAAACTAGTTCCATAGGGGCTGGTTACCCCTTTGGTCTTCCAAAATCCCTCTTTCCCATATTTAGCCATCACCACAGTAGCCCATAAAGATTGCTCCTCCTTTGGAAATCTCCAGAGCCATTTCATCAGGAGACTTTTGTTTTGATTCCTCAGATTTCTGATTCCAAGACCACCTTGTTTTTTGGAAAGGATTAAAGTTTCCCATTTAACCAGATGGAGCCTTTTCCTCTCACTGTTTCCTTGCCATAAAAAGTTCCGCCTAAGACTATCCAATCTTTCCTTCATACTACTGGGAAGAGGGAACACAAAGACATCAAGTAAGTAGGTAGAGCATCTAATACTCAATTAATCATAATCAACCTTCCTCCGAGAGATAAGTACTGAGATTTCCACCTAGCCAGTCTTTTTTCACATCTTTCCAAAACACCATTCCAGATGACTTTAGATTTGCTTTTGGCTCCTAGAGGCATTCCTAAATACACAGTTGGAAAACACCCTATTTCTCCACCCAAAATATCTGCCAGTTGTTGTATCCCTGAAACCTCATTTACGGGGAAAATCTGACTTTTCCTCCAATTGATGTGGAGGCCAGAAATTACTTCAAATAGGATTAGTATAACTCTCTAAACCTTCAACTGCTCCTCTTCTGCCTCACAAAAAATTAAAGTATCATCTGCATACTGCAAATGTGTAATCTCCACTCTTTCAAGTTGCTCCTTGGCCACATTGAAACCCTTTAACCAGCCATTACTCTGTGCAATCTTCTCCATCTTATTCAGCCCCTCCATAGCCAAAATGAAGAGGAAAGGAGACAATGGATCACCTTGTCTCAATCCTCTTTGAGAAGGAAAGAAGCCTTCAGGTGATCCATTAATCAGAATTGAAAATTTAATTGTGCTTATACAAAATTTTAT
This sequence comes from Jaltomata sinuosa, assembly GCA_003996215.1. Lineage (NCBI taxonomy): Eukaryota > Viridiplantae > Streptophyta > Magnoliopsida > Solanales > Solanaceae > Jaltomata > Jaltomata sinuosa. The sequence continues at coordinate 39,457 of QJPP01003724.1, forward strand.
CCATCTAATCCATTTTCCTCCAAACCCCATGTTCTGCAAAATTCCAAGTAAAAAGTTACAATTTAAATGATCATATGCTTTCTCAATATCTAACTTGCACATGATGCCTGGAGCACTTTCCTTTAATCTGGAATCGAGACACTCATTAGCAATGAGAACAACATCAATAATTTGTCTTCCCCTCAAGAAAGCCATTTGTTGGGTGTCTACCAGCTTGTACATCACCTTCTTCAATCTTTCAGTTAGGATCTTGGATATCAATTTGTATACACTCCCTATTAAACTGATGGGTCTGAAGTCCCTCAGCTCCTTAGCTCCATCCTTCTTAGGAATCAAAGCCACATAAGTGCCATTGAAGCTCTTTTCAAAAAATTCATGGGAATGGAAATTGTTGACAGTTGCCATGATATCGAACTTGATAACCTGCCAACACTTGACAAAAAATCCCATAGTATAACCATCAGGACCTGGAGCTTTATCCAATGCACACAATTTTAATCCATCCAGGACCTCCCTCTCTTCAAAAGGCTTCTGCATCTCCTGATTTTCCTCTGGACTAATAGCATGTTCAAAATTCATGTTATAGGCTGGTCTCCATTCCTCAGTTTCAGAATAAAGATTCTAATAAAAGGAAATAATTTCCTTTTTGATATCAGTCGCCTCCTCAATTTCCTCCCCTTCAACTACCAGTTTGTCAATCTGATTATTCCTCCGGTGAGCATTTGCAATTCTCTGAAAAAACTTAGTTTTTTTATCCCCTTGTTTGATCCATAAAGTTCTGGATCTCTGTCTCCAGGCTATCTCTTCCCTCTTTGCATATTCTTCAAACTCCATACAAAGGTTAGCATTCCTGATGGCCTCTTCTTCATTTAGACGTCTATGTTATTGAATAAAGTCCAAATCTGCAATCTGGCCAAGTATCAAATTCTTATTATTCTCCAGATTCCCATAAGTGCTAGCACTCCAGTCTTTCAGCTTACTTTTCAAAGATTTTAGCTTATTAGCTAAAATATAATCTGGCCTTCCTTCTACTTCAAAAGAAGCCCACCAATCCTTCACCCATTCAGTGAAACCCTCAGTCTCCAACCACCAACTTTCAAACTTGAAGTCGGATTTGGTATGTTCCCATCTGCCACTTTGTAACACAATTGGAGTGTGATCAGAGACAATTCTTGGAAGAGTCTCTTGTTTGATATTGCTGAATACATCACTCCACTCTGAAGAATAGAAAAATCTATCAATTCTGGAGGAAGTTTCCAGATTATTCTCCCTGGTCCAAGTGTAGCTTCCCCCTTCCGGGCGTGGATAAATTAACTCCATATCTTCTACAAAATCAGAAAACTCGTTCATGTATATAGAAGTTCTGGCACAATTCCTTTTCTCAGATGCAAATCTGACAATATTAAAATCTCCCCCTACCACCCATGGCCCTGAAAAAAGACACCTTGTAGCCCTGATCTGCCCCCAGACTTCTTGTCTCTCCCTGTTACAGTTTGAGGCATAGACCCCTGTCAAGTGCCATTTGAAATCCCTAACTTTAGACTTGAAGCTGCAAGTCAAAGTGTAGGATCCAAACTCCACAACCTCCCCTTCCCATATTTTACTGTCCCACAACATTATAATTCCTCCCCTAGTGCCACTAGCCTCCAATTGCCCATATCTAACTCCCATGTTCCCCATAACTGCTTGATTATCTCCCCATTATTTCCTTCCAGTTTAGTTTCTTGGAAACAGAATACATCAGCTTTCCATTTTAAAACTAAACTATTTATCATCCTCCTCTTGTCCTTGCAATTTAAACCCCTCACATTCCAAGATACTATTTTAACATTCATCATGTTCCAGTTGCATTTTCTTTCCCCCTGATTCTTGCCCTGTGCTTTGGAATTTCATGTCAATTGTTAACCCCTTCAATTCTTGCGGGCCTTTTATTCTAGGAATTTCCTTTACTCCTGATGCAGGTTCCTTCACCCTTGGATACCTTTTACTGTCAATCTTCATGAGTAGTGCCATCGCCTCCTTATCACAACCCTTGAAATCAACCCCAAACTGCTTCCTCATTTTTATTATGTATTGATGAACCCATATTGGTGCATCCATCTCACCATCGGTCTCTTCAAGCTGATGCCGAATATTCAAGGGTTCAGCATCATTGACACTCCAATCATCAGTTTCAGCTGACTCTATCAATTGCATGTTGTCACGATTGCTACCTTCCTGAGTTCTTTCCTCCTCAATGATAGTCATAGCATCTTCGTATGTATCTCCTTCTTCTAGGTTCATCTTATCTATCAGTTTTAATTGTTGACTTTCTTCCGAGATTTGGGTCGGCAACTCCCCGGAGCTGCTATCAAAATAATTCCCGTCAGAACAGTTTGCTTCTACTTCTGCCAGCATTGGGTCTTCCTGTGTGTATTCCAAGATATTGAATTGGTTGGAAATAAAGAGATGGGCCTCAGTAAATAAAACTGGGCCTGCTTTTAAAATCTGCTTCTTTGTGCTTCTATTTTCATCTCTCTGTTGGCCAAAATTAGGGCCCAAATATTCCGGACAACAACATAAATGCCCCTTAAAGGGAATGACTTTGTATTTTTGCCCCCCATAAAAATGGTCTTACAAAAATAGCCTTCCTTCTTTTTATGTATAGAACAACTACCTTTTTACCTCTCTATACCTCAAATATTTTTAAACTCTCCATGTTCATTTGCTTCTCAACTTCTATATTTATTTCCTTTTCTCTTTTTTATTTTTCTTTGATTTTTATTTTTTCTTTTATCCTTTTTTTTTCCTTTTTCTCAACCTTTATTTTTCTTTTATCTTTTGTTTTATTTTTTCTTCTACGTTTTTTTTTCTTTTTTCACGATCTTTTTTTTTTTCCTTTTCTCCTCTCAATTCGATTTTTTCTCCTTTTCATTTTTTTTTATTTTTGTTCTCTCTCAACCTTTACTTTTTTTCGTTTATTTTTTGTTGTCTTTTTTTTCGTTTTTCCTTTTTTTCTCAATCTTTCTTTTTTTCTTTTCTCCTCTCAACTTCCATTTTTTTTCTCTTTTTTTTCTTTGATTTTTAATTTTTCTTTTCTCTTTTTTTTTCATTTTTCTCAACCTTTATTTTTTTTTCTTTTTTTTATGAGATATTCTATAACTCTTTTTTAGAGCAAGACTTAGCCTAAAGACTTCCAAACAACAAATTTCCCCCCTCTCCCCCCCCCCCCTTATGAGCCAGACTTGACACTAGCACATTGTGTCTTGATTTATGAGATGCTCTATAATGCTTGCCTGAGAGGCAAGACTTAGACCAATGACCTCAAAAAATACAAGTTACGCCCCATGGCAAGAGTTAACACTACTCTATACTCTTGTCTTAGAGGCAAGACTTAACTCAAGAATTTTCAAACAACAAGTTATGCCCCATGAGCAAGACTTGACACTACCTCATTGTGTCTTGATTTATGAGATATTCTATAACTCTTGCCTTAGAGACAAGACTTAGCCCAAGGACTTTCAAACAACAAGTTACGCCCCATGGGCAAGAGTTGACACTATCACATTGTGCTTGATTTATGAGATGCTCTATAACGCTTGCCTGAGAGGCAAGACTTAGCCCAAGGACTTTCAAATAACAAGTTACGCCCCATGGGCAACAGTTGACACTACCATATTGTGTCTTTATTTATGAGATGTTCTATAACTCCTTGCCTTAGAGGCAAGACTTAGCTTAAGGACTTTCGAACAAGTTACGCCTCATAGGCAAGAGTTGACACTAGCACATTGTGTCTTGAGCTATGAGATGCTCTATAACGTTTCCCTTAGAGGCAAGACTTTGCCCAAGGGCCTCCCAAAAAACAAGTTACACCCTATGGGCAAGAGTTAACACTACTTGATTGTGTCTTAATTTATGAGATACTCTATAACTCTTGCCTTAGAGGCAAGCCTTAGCTCAAGAATTTTCAAACAAGAAGTTATGCCCCACGAGCAAGGCTTGACACTACCTCATTGTGTCTTGATTTATGAGATGTTCTATAACTTTTGCGTTAGAGGCAAGACTTGTTCCAAGGACTTCTAAACAACAAAGCACACCCTTAAGTTTACTTCGATGTCAAAGAAAGAAAATCCTCTTTGCGGATTATCCAACTTTTTGTTCATTAGCAAAAAATAATAGAGATTAAAAAAAAAAAAAGAGAAATAAAAGTTGAGAAAAAAAGAAAAAAGAGAAAAAAAAAGTTAGAGGAAAAAAAGAACAAAAAATTAAAGGTTGAGAGAAAAAGAAAAAAGAACAAAAAAAGAAAAGTTGAGAAAAAAGAAAATGAGAATTAATAAAAATTGAGAAAAAAAATAAAAGATAAAAGAAAAAGGAAAAATAAAAATTAAAAGTTGAGAGAAATAAAGGTTGAAAAAAAAGAACAAAAAAATAAAGGTTGAGAGAAAAAGAAAAAAGAAAAAAAAGAACAAAAAAATAAAGGTTGAGAAAAAAGAAAATGAGAATTAAGAAAGATTGAGAAAAAATAAAAAATAAAAATTAAAAGTTGAGAGACAAATGAATATGGAGAGTTGTAGTGTAAAGGGGCAAAAATGTATTTGTTCTATATATAAAAAGGAAGGAAGGGTATTCTTTAAAGACTTTTCTTATGGAGGGCAATAATTGAAGACCACTTACTTTGGGGGACACCCCATGTAATTTCCTGCATATATTCTGCAGTAGATTTCCTTTCAACATCACCTGCCACTGGGCCCACAACAGCTTTTCCTTTTGAACAAGATATGTGGTCAGAAGAACCCACGTGGTTGTACCCTTTTATGACAGAATTATGTACCCTATTTTCCTCTCTATAGGGTTTCTTTGTCCAAAGGAAAGCTTTCCCTGTTTCTCCTCCACTGGCTATCACCAGGGTTTGTGTTTCACACCAGATGGGAATGAGAAAGGTGAGACCATTATCTACTATCTTCACCTCTTTTGGAACTAAATCACCATCACCTTTGATCCTTATTCTTGCCCATTTCAGGTGATTTTTTAAAGAGGTTTCCTCCTCTGTTTCCAGCCATCCTCCACAGTAATTGCCAATAGCTTTGGAGAATTTCTCCGTCCACATATGAAGTGGTAGACCCATTGCTCTGATCCATGTCGAAGTGTTCCGACGAGTACAACACCCCGCAGTTGGAGACCACCATTCCAAGTGGATCTTCAGATGCTTCCACCACCATTCCCCCTGTAAAATGTGTTCACCCATATACTTATTTGGGAATTCAAATAGAAAAGAGCATCCCCCCATTTTATAAATATTAATACCAAAGGCATTCTTCCAAGTATTCACCGCCCATCTCCGTATATCTGCTAAAGTCGGTTTGTTCTTGAGATCTGCATTGAAATTTCCAATAACACATCTGCCCAACAGACCGTTCTCATGATTTGCTGCATCTCCAGAAGTGCTAATAGTTTCATCGGTGGTGTCGATTCGAAGTTCAGAAGATTCCTTTGTCTGCCATTTGCTAGCCCTGACTGATTCAGCATAAGGGACCTTCGGGTCTACCTTCTTAGGAATGTTTGTAATAAAACCTCCTTTGTATTCTTTAATGAAGTTGTCAACTTTAAATGCAATGTCACCCCACCCAGCATTGAATGTAACCTCTGGAATAATAATGACAGATCTGCTTCCTCCTTGAACTGTCACTATCCTTATAAATCCTCCAAACTTGTTCTGTTTTCGTGAACAAAAGAAGTTTGCCTGTTGTTCATTTAATTTCCATCTTCTTGTATGTGTACCAGAATCTTTTGATGCCTCCCGTAACACAAAAACCAGCCATTCCATGGTTTTCCGGCTGAAAGTGGTTCTTCGCATCAAATTTCTACTTCTTTCTACCCATTCAAACCAAACTTCAGCTCTAGCGATGAGCCTGGTAATGTCATAAGACTTGAATCCAACTGCAAAATAGATCCTATTTTCCCCCATTATACTGCTACCTATTAATACTTTCTCACATTGTTGGTATATTATGCAAACATATTAGCAGCCTATGGCATATTTTTGAAAGTAACATTATAATCAAGGTGGGGAATGGGAAAAGGACAAGGTTTTGGCGTGATGCTTCGATTGGATATACACCTCTTACGCTCAAATATCAAGATCTTCATAGTTTCACCTCCAATAATGAAAAGTTTGTCTCAGATAGCTGGAATGGAAATAGCTGGAGATTAAGATTTAGAAAAAAAAATGTTTTGATCGGGAGGTACCTCAAATGGTTCTACTGTTGGAACAATTGGAAGAAGTGTTACTAAATGAGGAGGTCCTTGAGAGTACTACCTGGATTAGGCATAAGAATGGGCATTTTTCTGTTAATTCTTGTTACAAGACATCTAACAGAGGGGGTAATTGGTTGGCCATGGAAGCAACTGTGGAAGTCCAAGGCTCCTTCCGGTGTTTTATGTGGCTAGCCTCATATAAAACATGCTTAACTCAAAGCAATTTCAGTGAAGAGGATTTACATTATTCAGTAGATGTTTTATGTGCAACAACACAGAGGAAAGCAGCAACCCTATTCTTTTTTGGCATTGTGCGGTGACAAGGAAGATCTGGTACTTAATTTTTCACTTGTTCCGCATACGGTTTATCATGCCTTACTCAGTCAAGGAACTTTTCAGCAGTTAAGAGTGTTGGGGGATTAGGAAATCCTTGAGAAAGGTTTGGAATACAGCACCTGCTTGCATTTGTTTGATATTGTGGAGGGAAAGGAACGCAAGATGTTTTGAAGGGAAAGCAGATGTCCTACAAAAGATCAAATTTAGATGCTTATAGCTTTTGGCTTTTAGGTGCAATCTACAGGATGTCAAAGATGAAAATAGCATGCTACGATTCATAGATTCTCTACAAACATAGAACTTTGTACAGAAGGTATCCTCCTTTTTTGTTTTTGTTTTTGTTTTGGGGGATGTGTAACCCCGTAATGACCTTAGCACCTTCTTAGTGCTAAGTTATTATTAATAGAGCATTACTTACCTGTTAAAAAAGATGCGCAAAACCTGTAGTTTCTAATGTTTTCATAAACATCTCCGAAATGATGCAAACTTATATATCTTATATTTGCAAAAAGCAAGTGTGAAATCATTGAGGAATGATAATAAAATGGGTAAGCCCAACCTACCTTTTCTCTCTCAATTGACAAGATTTTTTTAAGGAAAAAAAAGTAGGGAAAATGGAGCAAGAAGTGGGATAAAAACGCAGTCAGACATATAACAGACAAACTTCTACCTTTGTGATTGAACGAGCAAACTGATTTGGCTGTGAGTCAGTATCTTCCTGCCTATTCCAACTCTCAACAATTTGTGGCAAACTCCGAAGGTGTACCAGCAATCTTTCTCGCATTATCTGTACCAACTTCGAATGTATTTCATCACGATGAACTTTGTAGTCCTAATTCCAGAAAGAAATCAGGATCAAGGATGTCCAGCCAAAATCTTGGATTATGATGCTTTAAAAGTACAATGATCTCAGCGTAGAAAAAGTATTTGACTAGGGCACAGTAAAACATAATAGCAGTTGATTTTATATTGAGAATGAGCGAGAAAAGCAAATAAATGTGAATAGATACAGAAATAGTGTGGGATAGGTATAGCTCGATATGGTCCGACTTACACAACTAGCAGTAACATCTAAAAAGATGTCCTTAGTTTTTTGTTTTCTTCCCCACAATATCGTACTCACATATAGTACAATTGAATAGGGTACCCTCTCTCTTTTACAAGTAAAAAAAGAATATAGTAACAGGCACCAACAAGGTGGTCCAATAATACAAGCTTAACAAGAGAAGAAAGAATAAAAGCCTTGAAGTTACACACCCTCCCCACCCCAACCCGACCCTCCCAAAAAGGAGAAAGAAAATCTACATCAAGTTTGCAGACAGAACAGAAGAATGAAAAATACCCAAGGAACTTCCACAAACGAAAAATGGAACCTCGTTAAAAATCTTGCAGGCTGACGAAGAAACAGAAAATATTCATTCAAGTAGCTAGTCTACTAGGATGGAAGGAATATGCTGGAATGAATATAAGGAAAATCTCTTCTTTACCTGTGCTACTCGATCAACCTCCAGCATTAACAATCCCTTGTGTGTCTCCGGCACTTTCAGAAACAGTATCCTCTTGATTTCTTTCCACACAAAATATCCGAAATAAATACAGGTTACACAATAGGTAACAGAGAAACTTTTAAAAGTTATTTAAGCATGAAAAATACTTCTACGCAGTTTCTTTGCAGTTAAGGAAGAGCATACATTACTAGCGTATCCAGAACCACGTCATTTTTCAAACAATAGTAATAAAAATCATTACTCAAGATGATTTCTAACATCTGCCCTTTGTCAATAAATTTAGTTAGACAAGCTTGATCCTCCTCTCCTTTTCAGATAAAATGAAACAATTTTGTCTCTTGAGTGTCCCTTACAAATTTATCTTGGGAATCAGGAAGAACAGACAACTCTAATATCAGGAAAAGAAACCCTTTATAGCCTAAAGAAAGTAACATGCAAAGTAATCACATGTAATTAGGAGGAGTCCTCCTAAGCCTAGTATTTTTCTAATCTTTCATAGACTAACTCAAGATAACTAGACTAGGTATGCAGAAAGTTGTAAAGGGTTGAGTACACTCAACCATTACTTAGTTTTGAAGAGGTAAGGCACCATGTCCCCCTCCATATGTATACACCTTTTGGATTTTAGTTTACGGGTAGGAGTCCATGCCTAACCCTTGCTCAATGCAGCACTAAGTAGTCTAATTTTTTTAAGATGGTGATATTTGGACTAGATTGTTCGCACCTCGACTAATTCCACTGGGTACCTGCTACCCCCCACCAACACATGTACCTGGTAACTCGACCCACCACGGCTTGGATAGATGGAAAGCAATCACCTAGTATTTTTTTTTTCACTGGACTTGAACCTGGGACCTCATGATTCGCCCCCACTAACTAAGTAATCTAATTTAGAAAGGGTGAAGAACATAGATATAGCACTAATTAGCCTAATCAAAAAAGGGTGAAAAAAGAGATGTAGCACTGAATAGTCTAATGAAGAAAGGGTTAAGATCTGGAGAAAATGAGCACGGTCAGCAGAGTTTCAGGTTTGTAATGACTATGCATATGGACAGAGAGATGAAAAGAAGATAAAATGGCTGATGAGATAGGTGAGATTCTGCAGTTAAGGACACAAGTTCAAGTCGGAAATCAACAATTTTTGACATGATTGTGGTGAACCAGGAGTTTAAATAAAGAACAAGGAATCATACAACATTAAGATTTGATGGAAGTTACTGCTTTCAGCATTGCCAACAGACAGAGGTGATCATGTGTTATGCAAAATCACCCAAGGTAGGACGCATTCGCAGATGAAGAGAGATTCACTCTAAGGAAAACCTGAATGGTTGGTTTCCCTTTGAATACTTATTCAGACACTCAGGTAGAAAGATGCCAATACATGATTTTTTGTATAATGGGCAATGGACCTCCTACTGTTAATGAATTTCAACTATACACTGACAGAGGTAGAAAGACAACAATGTAAATAAACAGCATACTTTCCCCTTTAATGTGGAGTGCAAGTTCAGTGAGGTGACATATGTGACCGACGTGGAAGTGAGGCTTGACACGCATGTCATCCAAAAAAGAGATAGCTTCAAGTACCTTGGGTCTATTATCCAGGGTAATGGTGAGATTGACGAGGATGTGACCCATCGGATTGGTGCAGGGTGGATGAAATGGCGGCTCGCATCCGGGGTCTTGTGTGATAAAAAGGTGCCTCTCAAACTGAAAGGCAAGTTCTACAGAGTAGCAGTTAGACCGGCTATGTTGTATGGGGCGGAGTGTTAGCCGGTCAAGAACTCTCACGTTCAGAAGATGAAGGTGGCTGAGATGAGGATGTTGCGCTGGATGTGTGGGTTTACTAGGAGGGATAGGCTTAGGAATGCGGATATTCGAGAGAAGGTGGAAGTGTCTTCCGTGGAAGATAAGATGCGGGAAGTGAGGTTGCGATGGTTTGGGCATGTGATGAGGAGAGGCACATAGGCCCCTGTGCGGCGGTGTGAGAGGCTGGCTATGGATGGGTTTACGAGAGGTCGTGGTAGACCGAAGAAATATTGGAGAGAGGTGATTAGGTGGGATTTGGTGCATTTGCAGCTTACCGAGGACATGACCTTAGATAGGAAGGTGTGGAGGGCTCAGATTAGGGTAGTAGGTTAGTAGGTTGGTTGGTTTCTTTGTAGGGAGGAGTGCGGGGTTTTGTTGTCTTTTTAGTAGTTGAAAGGCTACGCTTGTAGCTTTTGTTTCTTCTGCGCCGGCTACTTGCTAGTGCCTTGTGTAGTTAGATTTTTATATTATTTTGTTGTAGTATAGTTTTGTGTTTATCTGTTGTTTTGTTTATTGGTTTTATCCCCTGGATTGCTTTGAGCCGAGGGTCTATCGGAAACAGCCTCTTTACTTCATTCTGGGGTAAAGGTATGGTCTGCGTACATCTTACCCTCCCCAGACCCCACTTTGTGGGAATATACTGGGTATGTTGTTGTTGTTTCCCCTTTAAATTCCAACCCCAGTTCAGGTAGAGATTTTACACAAATGATAATGGTATGTTATTACCAGTGGAACAATGTCCAAGAACATTGATATATCTTAAACCAACGGTCAACCTTAAATACAATAGTAGACAGGGAACTAGACATAAGCCAGAAGCAATATAACAACTCCATTAGTAAACAGCTTCATCATCATTGCCTACCTGGAATTATAGTGTATGTGAAACCGATGACTTGGCTTGTCAAAGCCAAGTGCTTAGAAGTAATAGACTTCAAACCTGACACCTGCAAATTTTTCTCCAATTAACTACACCAATACTGCATATACAAGATAGAAACTAGAAAATACTTAAAGAGAAGAAATTGCAGGGGGGAAAAAGTAGAGATGAAAGGAAAATTAAGTCAAAAACATTAGCTTAAGTTACAGGCAAACTATAGAAAAGCTGAAAGCTTCTACTCATCAATAATGATTCAGAAGAATATTTGAAAAAACCAAACATCAATACAATACTTTTTCTGGCATGTTTGTGATCTTAAATAACTACCAAAAACAAATCCCAGACCAGAAATATGTGCTCACTAACATAAACCCCAGATCCTTCAAGTGGGATACAACAACAATCAGAAGTTAATAGTCAATGTGATAAAATGGCAAGATAACATGCTTTTTTGTTGCAAGAAGACATCTTTTAAAGGGAGTAGCTGCTGATTATTGATATGAAATCATAGAAATGTAAGAGCTATCTCCTACAAATTGGCATTTTAATCAAAAAGGAAAAACACCATGGAAATGTCAGATATGGAGTAAGAGAGTAGAGATCTATGATTACCATATTGTGAGAAGTTCAATTTTTAGGCAGAGTGTATTAAAGTGGCTCATGAATAAAGAAGATCACGGCATCAACATCCATCAAGAGACCAGAAGGGTCGAAATTACTGCAATACAGACAGATTCGCGGAAAACTCATCATAAGATGGAAGCCTGAACAGGTCAGAAGAATTATTACCAAGAGGCGGCTATCAATACAGGACTAGTGATAAGTTCAAATAAGCTTAGCCAGGTCATTGAAGTGCACGTAATAACCGATAAAGCAAGTTCAACATTCTTGTAATGTTGCTTATCTGGACGATTTGGTGAGTCAATGCAGAAATGGCAAGTGGAGAAGACTACGCATGTGAGTAAATGGCTATTGGAAACTTTAAGTGGGGTTTTATGCAAGTGATATGAATGGAATGCACTTCCTACTTGGCGTTCCTTCTCAGAAGGAGATTAAGCATAAAAGTAGGAAGATGGACATAAGGAAACATAGATTTGCTTCTTGATGGTTGATCTATAATAGCACGCTCACCAGGATGGAGAACTGAGAGCGGTATGGATAAGAATACCAGGATTTCCAATTCATCTATGGCCAAACGAGTTCTTCAGGAAGGTAGGGGACCTTTCTTGAGGATTTATCAAATTGACGAAGGCACAAATAAATTAAACCATTTCTCGCGGACTTGTTCTCGTGGTGACCAGAAAGAACAAAATTACTGCAATAATCACTATTAGGTTGGGCAGCTGGATATATGATGTCCCTTTTTGTTGAGTTTACCACAATGGTTGAGCAAGTTAACAGATTCTTGATATCAAGGAAGGACAAGTTTACAGTTTAAAACAATCTTTATGACCTGACTCAGCCTATCCTCTTAGAACATAGAAAAATAAATAAGATAAAACCTCCATCAGGTCCGAGAATATTCAGATACAAGAGGACCTTGTCAATGAGAACAGGGCCTGATGGGAGTTTCACCAAAAAAGTCAGGAAAAGCAAGCTTTGCCTTGGCAAAAAAACTTAAAATTTTCTCTTTTTAAACTTTTTGCATAACTGAAGAATCTCCTGAGTTAGTTGATCCAACCCTAGTTGGCTGATCATTTGAAACTTGGAGGAGTATGAGCCATCCCTCTATCTACTCCAACTTAAATAGCAGACACCTTGTAGTGGCAGGGTTTGAACCAGTGTTTTGGACGGCGAAAGGCCACACAAGGCGACAAGGCTCTGCCTCGCAACGCGGCGAGGCGAGCGGCGAGGCGCTCGCCTTTTGAAGTGCGGCGCCAATTAATACCAAAAAATTAAAATATTTAAATGCACATATAAATAATCAAAATCTCAATAGCAATAATATATTAGCAAATATTTCAATTCCAAAACTAAAAATAGATAGTTCATAGTAGCAAATATTTTATTAGATTGAGACGCCATTGAAATTATTGTTAATGATCAACAATTACGATATTAATTACTAACTAGTATATTATATAACTAAATTAGAGAAAAAAACAGAGGAACAAAAGAAGAGAAAAACAAAGGAAGAAAAGAAGAGAAAAAAACAAAGGAAGAAAAGAAGAGTTAAAAAACAGAGGAAGAAGTGAAAAATCAGAGGAAGAAGAAGAAGAAAGTAGAAAAAGAAATCAGAATATGAAGTAGAAGAAGAAAGTAGAAGAAGAAATAGAAAAAGAAAAGAAAAAGAGTTACTTACCTATGGAGAAGTCGGACTGTCGGAGACTCGCCGGAGCTGGCCGGAGTTGCAGTCGCTGCTGGAGTCTGAACTCTAAAGTTGTTGCGTCTGAGTTACCCGTCGCCGCAGTCACAAGGTTTCAAGGTAAATATGGAAACAAGCCTAAAAATACCTTTTATCTCTTAAAAAACCCTAATATTTTTTAAAAAATTAAAAGGCGTCGTCTTTTATCGTCGTCGCCTCGCCTCGCCACATCGCCATGGTGTCGCCTTTTCGATCTGCAGTCGCCACGGAGCCTGGAGGCAAGATGTCGTCGCCTCGCCTCGCCACGTCGCCAAGGCGATAAGGCGATCGCCTTTAATAACACTGGTTTGAACTGGTGACACGTACCGTGTTGAGACATCTTGAAGAACTTAAACATGGAACATGAAGCTTTCAGAAAGACTGAAAATAAAGAACAATGACGCAATTGAATATTTGAGAAAGCTTGGTGCTTTATATGTGAATTAAGAGAGTTGACAGTAGATAAACATCTTGATAAAAGTGGCATTGGCAGATAATTTCTTGGGAGGCAAAAATCTAAAACCCTTTGGTCTAAAAGGTTAGCAAGAGTGTTAAGTTCTTCCACAAAAATAGTGTATGCAATTAGAGGTATACATTTATTACAGAACTCAAAGTAGCTTGCTTTATATGGATAGCAATTCGTAAGGCATGCCTAACACATGATTTATTGCAGATGGGCATTGTCTAATTGATGTTATCTGTGCGAAAAGGAGAAAACAGTGTTGATCCTCTGTTTATACTTGCTGTAACAAGTGAATTTGACAAATGTATTTAAGCACATCCCATGTTTACAGGTAATGCCTAATTCCCTCAAATAGTTACTATTCAGATGGAAACGAAAAAAAAGGGCTTAACACTGTTTGCGCCAATATGGTAAGATCTGTCTGCGCCCTATGGGTTATTTCGAGAGGGTGAAATTGCAAATATTTTGAAGTGGGCACCAATTATTTACACAGTTAAAAATATTCTTCCTAACAACTGTTGGCTTTCAAGTGTAGTTTTACCTCTACGAAATATGGAATGATCTAGGTATTTTCTTAGACTTCATGGATTTCTTTCCCGTTTGAAAAGGAACCCATAATTTTTCACAGTACGTAATTTTAACTTGCATCCACTAGTTGCAAATTAAATACAAATGAAATGCCTACTTATTGGGAAAAAAGGATATTGTCTACATTGGACAATCCTATCAAACATTGGCTTTGCAAGGTTATTTGGAGAAGACCTACTTATTTTAGAAAAGGTAATTTGGAGAAGACCTTTTAGGAGTGACGTTTTTAGCTAGGTGGTAGCTTATGAAGCCTGTTTGGTATGATAATTTATTATGTCGTTACATGTGTAGAATGAAGGCAGAAGCATAAATCGTCTGTTTATGCATTTTCCTACGGAGACCCAATTGTGGAACTTATATATTAACTACACCTCAATTCTAAACATGTAAGGGTTATCTTTTATATCCCGTCTTGCTCCATTTGGGTCCCTCCCATTCGAATACTCAATAACTTTAGTGTTTTACCTTATCAATAATTCATCTTTTAGGACAAATCAGGATTCTTTAGATGTCATACTTATCCTCACACTAACCTCTAATCTCTAACCAAGCTAAAAAGACTTATGCACAATACTGGACTTAAGAAAATAGCAACTAAACCTTAACCAAAAATTAGTACTGCCTCTATGAATACTTCACTTTCATTATGTTATATTTTTTTCGTAAAGTTCGTGCGGTTTCCAAGATATTGTAAGTCCTTTGATACAACTTTTCTCCATGTGACTTTAGTTCTACCTTATTCCCTATTACTCCCTCTGTCCCAATTTATGTGGCACCTTTTCCTTTTTAGTTTATCCCAAAAAGAATGTCAGCTTTCCATAATTAGAAACAATTCAACTTTAAAATTTCCCTTTTACCCTTAACACGAAATGACGCCAGACAAATATCTAAGATTTGTTTACACAACAAGTTTCAAAAGTTTGTTTTTCTCTTAAACTTTGTGCCAAGTCAAACGGTGCCATATAAATTGGAACGGAGGGAGTAATACTTTTGATCATCATGTTGTCGCTCCTATGCATTGATGCATTTAAAGCTCTACGTAAGACATGACGAAAACATTTTGAGTGACCTTTCAATTTTTCCTCCATATGTGCTACTTACCTTTTGTTAGACACTTAGAAGTTAGAAGTGCTTACTTCTAACTTTGTCTAATCTTCTATGATTGGACATATATTTTAAAATTCATTTTTATGACACTCATTTTATAAATATGTTAGGCGTTAGAGGAGTAAAACTCACTCGCATATGACAATTGTTGATCTTATAACCATAATGTTGCAACTGGAACACGAAAGAATCACCTTCAAAATCCAGATTTGGTGCGAGTCGTCGCCGAGATTTAGCTCTGGCAAAGGGAAAGAAAAGCTGGTCATGGACCAGCGGGCAAATGAAAGAGCCATTACAGTTGTGGGAGGGGCTCTAGGTAAAAAGGAACTGTCAGGGCACGTGGGCCGCTCATATATGACTCATCCAAACCCTAACTATGGGTCACGTGTTGTCACATGTGACGAGTTACGTTTTTTAAATGACATGGGTCAAAAGAAACAATTTGCTAAGAAGAAGAAAAGCTTGGGCCCAGACTATATGGCCCAAACCATGGTGGAAGGTTATATTTACAAAGGGTCAATTAGTGAGCCCAGGAATGATCCTTTGATTGAAGAAATAGTGGCAATTAGAACCCACTCCATTCACATGCAGATCATAAGCATCGAAGGGGAGAAAAATCTGGAACAGATAGAGAAGGCAGCCATAGAAGAAGAAACAGACAAGGAACAACACCCTGCAGCAACGGAAGGGCTATGATTACTTCCAAATTGAATGAAAATTTGGGGGTTAAAACTGAATTAATTAAAAACATGCAAGGGGGTGAAGAAGAATGGAATGTCGATGAATCAATTCCATTTAATATGCAAATTCAAGAGGAGGAAGAAGATCCTGAGTTTCATATCCCTATTTGAATCCATCAGAATACTTAAGCTCAGCAAAGAGTTTGGGTTGGATTTTGTAGGATGTGAAAGAGAAGCACGACAATTACTTCCAAGGATTAACTATGCAAGACAAACAAGCAATCAAGAGAAGACCATGAAGACGGCAGCAACTCCAAAAATTAAAGGGGCCAAGGAGCTAAAAGGTCTGGATATCGGGAGCAACTTCAAAAGCAATAGCAATATAAGCAGGGGGGATACCTTACAAATGGTGATCAATTAAAGTCAGCATCATAACATGGATTCTGAGGGGTCTGAATCAAGTAAGAGAGACGAGATTGATCAGAAGCTTAGTAAATGACTGGAAAGCTGATGTTTATTGTTTTCAAGATACAAAAATTGAAGGGGAGATCAAGGAGATTGTGAAAGAACTGTGGGCTAATAGATGGGTAAAATTCACACACTAGAAGCTAGTGGAACCAGGGGAGGTATATTAATTTTTTGGGATGGTGTAACCGGCCGTGTGGGAGTCTATTCCATTTCTCGTAGCTTCACTAGGAAGGTCAAGGATTTCATCTGGCATCTTTCCAGTATTTCTAGGGGGTTAATTCCTGGGCCATGGGGTTGATAGGCATGACATAGCAGCAATACTGGATAGATTCTTGATATCAGATGAATGGGAGGAGGATACTTGGGTCGCAAAAAGCGAACCTTTCTTGGTAATATAGCATTTCTCCACTCTTCTCTTGGTTATTCTTTCTCTACTCTACTGGCATCTTCTACTCAATACAACATGTAAGCGATTGGTGAGCCATATTACTCTTAACATTCTCAAGGCACTTCTAAACATCTATAGGGATACCATCTAGCCTACAGGTTTTCCTAACCCTCATATTTTTATGGTATCTTTACTTCTACAAACCTAATTCTACATTGTAACCAAGGTTTAGTCTTGCAAAGATATATGGAGTTATGTAAAGTATCTTTCCAATTTGAGTTGCCCAATTGGCCAAAATAGCCTCTCCGCCACTCGTTGATCTCACAACTCCCAAAGCTTGTTCCGAATCGTCTTTAGTAAACTAATCGTTTTTAAAGTACTTACCTTTTTTCTCTCTAAGCCGTGTTTTTTTTTTTGGAAAATGGTAATGTTGTATTCTTTAGCATCAAGGAGATGCTGGGGACCTTCAAAGGAGCACTAAGGAGATGCTGGGGACTCTCAAGATAACCTTGCAGTCCTTACACAGACTTCTATCACACTTCCTAAGGAGTAAGTAATCTATCTTAGTCTTAGCCACCGTACTACGGAAGGTCACCAAGTGATCCTCCTCCTTTGGGAAACACGAGTTAACTATCACCAAATCAAAGACTTTCGCAGAACTCCTCCTTCGTTTCTATCCCCTAAACAAGAACCTCCATGAACCTCGTCATAACCACTTTTAAGGGAAAATTTATTTTTTTCTTGGTCTTCTCGAAATGACAAGTATTTGGGAACAACTACTTTTAGCAAAAGTGACAAGTAAATAGGAGTGGAGGGAGTATTATATAGATCTGCTTCATAACTAGATTCACTCCAAAAGGCGTTGCACTGACGAAGAAATAGAATTTATCAATCAACTTTTAGCTATATTACATGGTTCTGAAGTACTGACTTCAGACTCTGGCTTGCAAGAGTGAAAGAAGATGGGACCTTTCTGTCGCAAGTCCTTCTAGAGTTCATTGTAACACAAAGATATGCTTAACAGAAAGGGGTGATGAGGTTATTTTATTATCATGTTTGGTCCATAGGATTAGGGTAGGGTTGAATTTAGGATCAACATATGCAACAAAAACACCCTTGGCCTCCAAGTCATTTAGTTCCTAAAATATCTTATAAAAAGAAAATCAACTAATCAATCTACTATTAATAATAAAAATATTGAAACCCCAGCATCAAAACCTGTATCCAAGGCATATACCAAGAAGACGAGAACCTACACAAACATATGTTTCTCAACTAAAGGCACTCAATCTTCTATACAAGTAAGACCTTATTGCTGCACCAAAAAGAAACTAGAAATAAGAGAATTCCTTAATTTTAAAAAATCATTTTCAACCCCTTCAAACATTCTCCTATTTCTCTCCTTCCATACTACCCACATGAGGGCTAAAGGCTATTAATTATTCATGTAATAGGCATTGCATAAGCCCAAGGTACTTGAAATGTCAATCAAAAGATAGAAATATAAGATGTTTTGAAGGGATAGCTCAAACACTACATAGATAAAAAGATATTTGTTTGCAGCAATTAGCTTTTGGTGTAAAGCCAAAGATGTATATGGCAATAGATCAGTAGATGTTTAAAATATCCTACGGGCTTAGCCTGCTTTAGTACATAAATTTTGTCTATCAGCGCTCTCTTTATGATGCTTTTTTACAGTAATGAAACATTTACTTTGCCTATCGAAAATAGTATCAATCAATCAATCGACTGTCCTCACTCCCAAACTAGTTGGGGCCTGTTATATATGAATCCTCCATACATGCTCATCTGTTCAGGCCCATTTTAAGGCAACACAATTGAAGAATAGGATAGGAAGTAGAAGGGATGATGGGCTTGCGGATTGCATCCAAATTGTTGGTATATCCAAGGACTGATCCATAAGGTACACATCGTTGATTTAGAGAGCAAGAGCATACCTGCATGGCTCCAGCTCCAAGTACAAGTTGACAAGTTCTCGTATTGAAAAACTTCAAGATGTCAACAACACGGTGAACAACTTCTGATGATAGGCCAGTTAAACTATTATTCATGTCAATATATTCTGACAACATCTTCACCAAAATCAAGCCACTGAAAAGCAACAGTATGATGTTATTTTTGCAGGTTCCAGCCTTGAGAAGAAAAATGAAAACATGCTAAATGACCAGGAAACAGTAGCAATAAGCGGAAGGAGGTAATATTAAGCACCAGGCAGCATTAAGTATTTAAGAACTGAGGGCCAAGAAGAGAAGTGTTTGAGAGAGAAATTATGACAAAGAAATGAAAACTGGAAAAAAAAAAGCTGCAAGTTAACTCAAAATGGAGCATGCCACAACAAAAGGATGGTCCCTTATGCATTTCATTTTTTCCTTAAGGGAAAGAAAAAGTACCCCCCGTCATAGTGAACCTCTCCTTGTGATCGGGATGAGGTAGATGCCTCCCAGCCGGGTGGCGGACCGAATTGGAGTTTCGTTAGGTAGCCACCAACCTACAGTTAACCTTAAACTTCCGTGCTTGGTGGAGAAGAAACGAACAATCTGCCGAAGTTGTGGGATGTCAAAATACATTGGCAGGGATATTTGAATTCCTTGCCCACTCTTTCCAGTATTTTCCAAAAAACAGCAATTAGGAATAGAGAATATATATCAAAGAAAGGTCTACTGCGTAAGCAATGTAGAGTTCGTAAGGACTAGTAAGATAAGGAATGCCATTGATTCCATTGAAGGACTGTGTTTTGCGCCCTTTCTTTCTCTATTCTATCACTTTCATTGAGGACATTTTCATTTCCATCCACCAGCTCTATCGCTTTATGTATTATCTTATATAAGAGTTGGAATAACAGATGAATTCATCAGAATAAGAAAGAATCACTGACCAGTTTACCATGTGATACGCAACACCCCTAAAGGAAAGCATTCTAGGAGATAATCTTCCGCGTTCTCTTGATTTCATGTCATTACTCTGAATTAAAATAGTCTCAAATCAGCACTGCTGCACTTAGTTTTCCAGCTCAATTGTGAAAGACTAACCTGTGCTGTATTATCTGGAGGTGTTGAAGTAGAATCAGTCTGCTCTGTATTATGTGATATATTTTGGATTCCAGCATCCACCATTGAAGGATTACTGCTGCTTTGAACCACTTCAGTTTTGCTTGTTGCAGTGTCAGCAGAATCGTCATCAGCATGTACACTGGTCTCTGACTTGGAAGAGAACAGTGACATGACGATAGTCTGGAACTCGTCGGGCACATCAATCTCAGCCCAGTTTTCCTGGTCAAGTATAGCCTTCAACTTTGCCATCTGAATTGACCAACAAAAACATTTAATAATCCAGGTAAGAGAAAGTGGAACCACATAAATTCAGCTGGAAAAGGAACAAACTCGAGATTCATGTTGGAAATCAACAAAGGCCTTGGCCTGTGATTGTATGGTTCCACGGATGCTATACCCCAACCTTCCACCAATCTGTTTATATTTTGAATAACAGAGAATTATAAGCATAGAAACACAAATTAGAATTAGTAAAGGATATACTTCATAGAAGATGAAGCTTTACCTTCTCAGTGGCAGTAATAAATTCCTGAGTGAGGTTATATATGTTTAGGAACTCCTGCAACCTCAACTTAGGGTGAATAGGAGCACGGACTCCAAGGATCTTTGCCCATCTTCCATGAGCAGCATCACAAGCTGCAAATACAGCTTCTGTATTCTCTCTCAATATATCAGCTCTATCAAAGAAATAGATAGATGTATAAGTAACTGGCAACTACCTATGCAATTTAAGCAGTCTTCGAAAATAAGACACCAATTTAAAGCACATAATAAAATAGTTAGCCTATTTTAGTGTGACAAGCAGACTTCGATAACCAAAAAACAAGCATGTTTCTAAAGTAGTCAAATTACTAGCAGGTTTATACTCAAGCTGAACTAAGTTCAAGCATACTATGTACTAGCTCGGCTCGTCAAATAATCAAACAACACTCTATGGACGAGTTTGACCTAGGTTGACACGGTCTACATAAGTGCTAGTGAAGAAACATCCCACATCCTGTGTCGTTCTCTTCCTTCCTCTAAAAGTCCAGCTAAACAAGACTTCTTTGACTGTACCTGGCATTACCCATTTAAGACCAAACCAACACAGTATTTCCCGCCACAAACCAGACGCTCTCCGGCAATGTAGAAGGAGATGATTCGTGTCTTCCCAAACTATTGCACATGAAGCACCAACTCACACAAGTAAGCCTCCTATTCCTCAAACTATCCGCCATCAATATTACCCCGCAGATAACCAAGAGAAAAAGCACACCTTATATGGTACCGTAGGGATTCACACCGAGAGGTATGAAAATGACCCACCCATCCAAAAGATTCTCATAAAAGGACTTAACAGAGAAGACGCTATTATTCCCCATCCCCATTTTCATACATCCATGGCTATCCACTGTCATGCTTTGCTTGTTAAGCAACTCATTCAATCTTTGAAAATCTATTATCTCTCATTCTTGCAAATTACTCCAGAAACTCAACTGCCAATGAACTTCTCAACCTTGAAGCCTTGGTATATCTGTTGTACTGACATCTCCTTTTTGCATGAAATCCGCAACATATTAGGAAAAGTAATATTCAAAGCATTGTTCCCGCACCACCTGTGTCTCCAAGAACTTGCCCACTCCCATCTCCCACACTAAAGACATAAGATATCCCTCTAAAGCCCACGCCCACAAGGAAGAGTGATATTTTTAGTCCTCCACCCCCCTTCTAAGAACCCATATTTCTCCGCAATCACCCTCTCCATAGAGCCCTCTCATCTATCCTGAATCTCCATAACCACTTTTCCAATAGCGCCTTGTTGAAAACTTTAAATCTTTTGTCCCAAGTCCACCCCAACACTTGAGTGTCGTGACAGTCTCCAAATTTACCAGGTGAAACTTTTTCTCCCTAATTGGAGCATCCCATAAAAAGTCCTAAAAATTTCCAACTTTTTTGTAACACTTACTAGAGCATGCATCAAAAACATAAAGCATGTCGGAATACTCGAAAGTGTACATACTTCAGTCTCATTTCAACCCTCTCAATAACCGGGTTCCAAGTTGTCTTTGTTGGATGCTCCTAGTGGTTGACCAAGATGAGTAGTAGGAAGTGCTCTCACCCTACAGTTTAACACTTGTGCTAAGATCTCAATGTTCACCATCTCACCAACTTGGATGATTTCACATTTTCTGAGATCAATCTTTAATCCCGACACCACCTGGAACCATGTCAATACTTTTCTCGAATACTCCAGCTGAGTCCTGTCACGCTAGTGTTTTTGGCTCTGTTGGGATTTGAATCTGAGACCTCATAGTTTTCAACCCACTACTTGACCCCAAGGTCACACCCTTGGGTGCAAACAACTCGACTCATTTAATGCCCTAATTACTAGTAATGGAACCAAGCAAAATAAAATCTTTGTAGCCCTGGTGTTGTAACATTCCCAACAGTACACCCTAATTAAGGAAAAAGAACAAATACAAAAGCAAGAAAGAAAAAGAACTGCCGGAAAACTTTCAGCAACCAGTTAACATGCTTTCCAAATGAGGTATGTGCTTCCACGAACATAGAATGCTAGGAACAGCGTTTGAATACAACTTCGGCAAAAAATAAATATATGGTATATTTCCTTCCAATCTTAAATGACATGGTTCACTACACTGGTTTAAATAAAGTAACTTAGAATAAAATAAAATTGATAAGAGTGGAAGGATTATTGAAGTAGCAGCTGATGAGTCATTGTAATAACATTACACTTTTGTTTCAATGAATTTGAATTTCTGCAATAAGTAGATGGATCGAGTAATCTTTTACGAATAAAAAGATGGATATGGTATTACTTGTATATATGTGTCAAACATTTGGATGTCCTAAAAGGGAAAATCTGTCATACAAATAGGAGGGGGTAATTGTGGTCTTAGTTTATCAAGTCACAGTTTAGTCTTGGTCCTCATGAAGCCCGACTACACACATTAAACCTTTTATTAATAGAAATGTGTTGTTGTTGACCTCCACTACAAATTCCTCAAATGTAATGGATTGTTAATGGTTGGACTGGAGTATGTGAGAACCAATTCTACCCCCCACCCCCACCCCCACCCCCACCCCACCCCACACACACATTTACTTCAATGCTGGTTTTAAGTCCTTCGATATTACCAGATGGGAATCTGGCAAGACTGACTGGTATGAATGGATGGAAAGAAGAAGGAAGATGATGCGAAGATCCTCCATGAGAAGGAAAGCTATAGAATGGATATGCTTCTGTCTGAAAGAAGCATCAAAAGTTCAAAAGAAAGAAGTCAGAAGGTGGATACTCAGAAAAGGAAGCAGAACACTATTGTACTAGGAAGTACAATGAATACGGGAGATTTATTAGCATAGTATCATTAAATGTGTGGGTGGGTGGGGTCGGGGGGGGGGGGGGGAGTATATCTGGATTAATCATCCCAGAGTTGGCATTGAATGCTGGATGGAAGGACATTGCTGTTAAGATTGATAGGTTCATTAAATGTAACAGCAAAACAGAGCAGATAACGGTTCCAAGAGTGACGGAAGTCAAGTACCCCTACTGGGATATTATGAGAACCAATTTCAAAAAATTTCAATGGAAGAATGACCAAATGTGCAATTATCTATCAAAGAAATGTACATGAATACCAACAGTTTGAAGGACATATTTTCAACAAACAAATACATGACAAGAAGTTGATTTTCCCTCAATACAGGTTCAGAAAATAAAAACATAATAGCACAAACATCTAAGAATAACAGCAAATGAATGTGCATAAACCTGAAGTTTCTCGATAAATTTGACATGGTTGTTGCATCATTTCCCTTCTCCTGAATTGAAAAAACCCTGGAAAAGTTGCCGGGCGGAGAAAATTGTGAAAAGGTGGTGATCTGACCATCACTTTCACTAGCAGTTTCTGCAGCTGCTGCCCCAAGTGTGATTGCAGCAGCAACTGAGTCAGCAGCATAATGATCATCAAGATGGGAGATAATCCACTCAATTGTTTTTTTAACTTCAGAAGCCTGGACTAAGTGCGCCTGCATTCACTAAAAGAAAAATATCAAATTACATCATACCAAAATTAAATTAAAGAAAGAAAGAAAAAAAGGGCAAAAACTTCTGCACAAAGCAATTACCCAGATAAATTCAATAAGGGTAATATTACCCATTCTTAAACATCAACCAAAGAATCCCCTGCAAAGTTAGGGTCCTTAGGTTGGGTGTACAACAATTTTAAGAGAAAATATCTTTGAAATTAAATGTTTTACAGGAACAACTATCTTAATCATTAAGGTCTTTAGTTCAAATTCAAGCTATAGTAAATTTTGGCAGCTATGATGGTAGTGAAGAGGTAGTGAGAGGTGAGGTGTGTGGTGATAGTGGTAGATGATAAAAAGAGTACTGAATAGTCATAGTCAAAAATGACTTCTACTTATAAATGGCATTAGTTTTTACGTTTAAGACATTTTCAAGATAACTACACACCTTAAATGGGATCATATTTATTCCCCAAGAAATGAAGCTTTGAGAAGAAAACTCGGAAAAAAGTTAAATTGTAACAACTTTAAAACATCATAAACAAGACTAGATGCAATAAGAGATACAGCTGGCCTATAAAGCAGAGAACTGATATCTCATACAATTCAACTTATCTAGAGAAATCAATATAGGCAGCAATCAGACACAAAATCAATGAATGGTTAAAAGTCGATCTGAACCAGATGAAGGATCTCAGGTACTTATCATCGGTTAGAACAAGTTACTAACACAAGCATTGATCCAAAGGATCTTGGGATATTCGTGGTGGTATTAACATTGCAATAGAATCCTTTTAGAAATATATATTGCATGAAAATGAACTTTATATGTTTGATTGCTGGGTTTGTACAATAACTAAAGGAGTTCCTTTATATGTCAAAAAGTGTAAAAAGAAAAGCAACATCACCTGGTTCAAGCACAACTAAAAATAAACAGAAAAAGGTATGGCAAGTACACATTACCTGCACTATCATGAAAATAGCCTTCAAAAGTTGAACAAAACTTTCTGGTGGCAGGCTTCTCAGTCTACTGGCAAGAGATGAGCTCCCACCTAAGTCAGAAGATACATGAAATCAGAAACCAAAGCATCAATCCTCCCTTCCCCCTCCTTGTGCAGACCAAAATGAATCAGCCTTTCCCACCTCTGGGAGCACCCTTTGGTTCTAATTAAAAGACAAAAGGAAATAGCCCTTTTGCCTATTAAAAATCTATGTTGCTCGAATACTCCAAAATTGCCGCCACACCGGTGTTGGATCCTTCACAAGAAGTGCATTTCTGGAGGATCTTACATGGATGGGGCTGCATCTTTAGAGGATCCGGGCAACATAGTTGAAAATTTACTTTGCTATCAAAGCTCTTCCTGTCAAAGTCAAGTAGCTGTGATATATTAAATTGTTAACTCACCATCTGTATCAACTACTCGCTCTCCTGCAACAAAATCTGAATCCGAAGGTTGGGCAACCAGAACGCGAAGCAGCTCTTCAACTGCTGTTTTAATGGCAGTTTTCATGTCAGCTGTAAGAGTGTCACGGTATATTCTCAACACAGCAGGGAGTTTTGCCTGGAATTTATAAAAGTCAAACATGAAAAATGCTTTGATACAAAAATTACTTTGTGAAACTGCAAATGCTCAAAAAACATTCATGAAAATAGATCCATATTTATGTTTTCATGAAGTAAGAAATTTCATTGATGGCATCAAGAGGATGCAGAATTACAAAAGATATAAGTTAGCTCCAAAACATACTAGCTAATAGTTCTGAGATGCCAACAAAATCCAAAAAGGGTACAGGGGAATTTACAGGGGAGAGCTTGGACCAACTAAATATACATTTAAACTTTTACTGAATTTTGAAGTTGATAAACCATTAAATTATCTGTTGTTCCTTTCTTTCATACTACCCAAGAAATGCATGCTGGATCGTAATCCAGATTTTCTCGAAGGGTCTACCAACTATCCTTGAACACCAGACCCTCCACTGCTTCTTTAGGAAATAGATCCACAAAAAATACCCATTAAAGGAGACCAGAGTATAATATCTTCTAGTCTGCATATACTGGAACTTGATGGGTCCCATGATAATGAGCCTAGCTGATACAAATCATCACATACACACACAAACACGGAGAAAACTATGAAACGAATGGGGACGAAAGGAATACATAACCTCTATTCACTATATCATCCTAGGTATCAGTCTTCAGCCCTTTCCTTTTTATGCCAACCTACTACTAATTTGGTAAACTAAACAAAATTACTCTTCACTTACACTCGTCGCAACTGATACCCCCCCCCCAATCTTTTAGTCTAGCAGTTGCATCATTGTAGTATGTTCCCTTTAAAACAGTTTTGTTTTAGAAACAAGAAGATGAAGAGTTTGGCAGATTCCAACTTTAATTCATCTATCCAGAAGCTTTACATTTTCTAATTTTCTCTATGTTCAGAGCTCCTTGACATCCAATTCCTGCCTTTTACCTTATGACCTACATACCTGATACTTCACCTAACATGCTAGAGTGACAGTTTATCACTTCTCAATATGATCTGATCCAGATTTATACACATTTTTGCTTCATCAAAATTACCCCCGACTCTAAGAGAGTATAAATGTGAAGTGGTGTGTGTGCATCATTGGAAGAGACTGAGCTATGACCTAGTCACCGAGATCATCATATGACATTGAATAGTCACCACCTCAAGGAAATTGTGATCCACCCAAAACTTTAACAACTCATATAAGCAATGATGCCACAGATTAACCATAGAGAAAACTCACAGTTCTTAGTAATCCAATAACAAACGGAAGAAGCCGGTCTCGGAAGTTTGAGGTTTCTTCTTCATCCAATTTAACCTGCAATACTTCAACATCAATTTAGTATGACCTGTTGCAAGTTGCCTAAGGCACAGCCATAGAGTGCATTGCTACAGTAGGCATTAATACCACAACTCTCTCATTATATATATTGAAATTCAGGATGATATAAAGAGGACAAATGTAAACCCTCCACCCCCACTTATTTGGATTATTGAGAAGCAGATAATATATAAACTACATTTAGAATCAAGTATGGAGCAAGTTTTGGACAGTCACCGTGTAGGATTCCTTCATCTTCCAGCTAGAGTTTCATAAAGAATCAAAACCTGCTCTTTATGCAAACTACTGGGTACTGTATCTTTTACAAAAGTGAAAACAAGTTTTCCAGTCTAACAAACAGAACGAAAATAATCTGCAGCAATAACATCAAAATACAAAATACACAAGCTAACGCTTACTTCATGGCCTTCTCCATTTATTGCAACTGTCGCCCGTCCTCTAAATTTTGATGTAATTGCTGCATCCATGTTGCCAGTTTCTTGTATGGTGATACGCATAAATTCTGCTGAAAGAATGCTACAAGATTGAATCTGGTAAGTAACAATACTAAAGTATGCTAAATTGTACCTTCTTATAAGGAAAAGTATGTCAAAAGGTGCTTCAAGGGCATACTAGCATAATAGATGCTTTGGCCAAAAGAAGTGCTTGGGGAAATAAGAAATAAAGAAGCAGTAGGTACAACTTGCAATTATGAGTAGAAATAGTTGGGCAAATTAATTATGCAATAGATGGCTATGTCCTGAACTTAGTTAATTCGTTGGATAAACTATCGAGCCCTATCTTGGAAGCACAAGCACCTCAATAAGAACTTATGCAGAGATAAATGCACCAAATTTTACAACAGCATCTGCAGACTTTGCTTAGAAAAATTGCACAACCATAATAAAATGAAGTCAGCAAATCCAAGAAACTGATTAAAAATCTAACTCGAATAGGCTAACCCGTTGATAGAATCAATTGAAGTGGATAATTCATCACGAAGGTGTCGAAAGCAATGTAGACCAGCCAGTTCATCTCCATCCTATCAAGCAGTAAATCATTTGACAATTAGAACATCTTCCATCATAAGCATTTGCAATGTTCAAAATAAATAGATAAAGTTTAATGTAACTTAGCATTTTAAGCCAAGAATAAAACTCAAAGCATCATATAACCAAACGTAATTTCGAAATTTGATGTATTGCTGCTTCGAAAAGATAGAAAGAGATTGTGAGAGAGAAAATGTGCAACCTCAACGAAATTCAAGAAGAATTTAGTGTGAAATAGTCAAAATATAGAAAAGGCTAAGAATGGAATTGGACACAAAATTAGATGAGTTCTAACGTACCAATAAATGTTGCAAATCATCCGTAACATCTAAAGCTCCAGCACAATCTGCAGATGCAACTAGCTGTATAAAATAGCGGTTAGACAAATACCATGCAGTTTAAAATATCATTTTTCAGTAGCTTAAGGATAAATCTGAACACAGATGAATAACTGACTCAGCTTATTATTGAGGAAGGTAAAGTGTATTCTTCAGCACAAGTGTGAAACAGATATGGAGAACTATTCCCATTTGCATATTTTGGACTGTTTGGCTCGAAAGGAACAAGACATGCTTTGAGGGGAAAAGACCGCAAATTGCTAGAGTAAAAAATAAATGTATCAAAAACTTGTTTTTTTGGTGTTATAACAGTACTCTAGAAAGGATGGACCAATATTTGGATTTTTTGGAACTTTTAGAGGGGGAATAGGTAGTATGTCTGTGGAGATGTTGTAGTTTTGTCTTGTACTTCGTCATGTACCATCTTGGTACCATATGAATAAAAACTTTTACCCATCAAAAAAAAAAGCCATAATTACATATCCAAAAGTACAACCTGTTTTTGTTCTTCTTACAAGGATTCAAAAACTGTAATAAAAAGGCAAATCACACCCCAAAACATGAAAATCAAAACAGAAGAATACTTAGTAGTAATCACTCCTCTGTTATGATGTAAATAGACAAATGGAGTCGCATCCCAAATTCGCAGCCAAAATTCAAACGGCTGTCACACGGTGACCTGGTTAAAAATGACAACTTCTTGTTCATGCAAGCATGAAAATAATAAGGGCAAATATCTTAGAATTTTCAATGATATGAGGAGCGGGATGGAGATAAAATCTTCAACCTCGCATTACATCATCCAAGTGGAATACCCATAGCGAATTTTCACTTGGCTTAAGAAAACCTTCTTCTTCTCATAATTGATATAAGGAGTCAAAGTAGTGGTTGCGGCGCGTTGAGGCACTTCTTCGACGGTTCCCGTATGCCCTACCTGCTGGCCCGATCTGAAGAATTTATGATTTATATATGTTTCAGGTCGGTGAGAGATAAAATGATACCCCTGGTTCAACATTCCCTTCTTCATCCAGGTCTCCTGAGTTCTTTTTACCTTTTATTCAAGACCCAACACACAAACATTTAGTTGGCCAACAGAAAGTCCTCAGTTGAACACTCAAGGAGCAAATGTAGCAATCGGTTTTTTCCAATTTATATACAATAAAATCTTTTCAAGACCTGAATGTCTCCATATCCCAGTGAACAGCCTGCTCCCTTCCTCAAAACCATGGTTCTCATTCTTCTGCTAAGATGTACCTAAATTCAGTGCTCTGTGTATAGGATATTCACCTTTCCTTCACATGTTCTTTCCTTCCTTTGCAACCGTTCACCCTAACCAAAAAGGGAAAAGATGGAATAACACCTATTTGCAGCTACTTATGAACGATCTCAGGAAGTACAATACTATTCCATGTTTGATATACAATACATCAGCTCTTTTCTACAAAGGTCCAAAAGATCCTAAATAATCTAGTTATCAACTAAGTTGCGCGGACTCTTCACTTTTGATGCCGCACCCGTGTCGTATTCTCTAAAAATACACTACTTTTGGAGAATCTGACACGCACCCTTTGACATTTTTGAAGAGTCCGAGCAACATAGGTTATCAAAGCATTGCACAAATAAGATATAAGTTTGCTCCTTCGTTTCATTGCCTATGACGGTGTAACTGGGCACAGCGTTTAAAAAGAGAAGACTTTAAACTCATGAACTAAGTACTTATAACATACTAAAAGTACCTTTACATTGTGTTTGGATGGTTGTTCCCTATTGTATTGTATTGTGTTGTTATTTAAAATACCATGTTTGTTTTGATTGTTACTTAAATTTTATTGCATCGTATCGTTACAATTCATCGTTAGGTAACGACGAAAAATCCCATTTTATGTAACGACTGATTTAGTGGGATCGCGTTGTTACCTTATATTTTTTCCTCATTTTATCTTTACTTATTCTTTAACAATCCTATTTTATCCTTTATCCTATCTTTTTATAGTAGCTCTACCCCATATCCTACGTTTCTTGTAGGTTTATCCTTCAAATTGTTGATGTGTGAGATTACGTAACGACGGAAAACGATACAATCTTATCCTAACGTTGTATTCATTAAAACAATACAGTGCGATACAAAACAACACAATACAATACGATACGATACATCATGAAACAATACATAACAGCTATCCAAACAGAGTGTTAAAGTCATGTGGCCCTCAACATGTCATATTGTTCCTATAGAAACATGTCACTAAGGGTAAAATGGGAAGGTTAAAACTAGAGAGTTCTCAAATATTGGAAGGTGCAATTTTTGAGAATGGACCAAACGCTTAGTATCATATGAAATGGAATGTAGAAAGTAGTAGAAAATTTTTGCAGCCACTCCTTAAACCTCAAAAACTTTCACGATCAACTACTTTAAATGCTCATCACATTCTTTAGCAATGCCACACACTCCCAATCACTTCGTGCTCTTCAGTCACTCGATTGTCGCACTTTTGGACTACAGAAAGATAGCAACAAAAGAGCATTCGATGGTATAGAAGATATTTTTGTGAACGTAAGTGGAACTTTCTTTTTTTTTTTCAATTTTTGGAGTACATAAATTTCACTAATTTTGACAAATGGATCTTACTTGTGGAGAACCAGTTATGCGTGTACGATTGTCTGTTTTCATATATATACATCTTTTACGCAAGGTCTTCCCCTCATCACATCAGTAGAACTTTTAAATTTTATAAAAGAAAAGATTCAACAAAAAAGTAAAGTTGTTATCTCTGCAAGTGAAATAATATAAGAGCATCTTTCTTTTTTTAAAGAAGTAAAAGAGTAATTTATCATTTCTGACTTTTGATATTTGGAGTTCATTATTCATTTTAAATCTCAACTAGATCAAATTTTACATACTACAACTGTGCCTCAATTCCGAGCTAGTTATGTTCGATATAAGAATCCTCAAATATATCATTTTACTCTATTTGGACTCATTCCAGTTGTTGAGTGTATCTGCAGTGTAGAAACAGATGGTTAACCGTCTCTAATGTTTCTCCACAGAGGAAGCATCTAGAGCATAAGGTTATCCCTTTTTCATCAAATTGTCCTGAGTCGAGGCAACTTCTTTAGCCAGCAACCATATGAAGCATGACACCTTGTGAGGAATTCTACATTTCCAGATTTGCTTCCATGGCCATCTACAAGTCTGGTGGTTGCCCTGGTCCATCAATCTGTATGCTGCATTGACTTTGAACTCCCCTCTGCTACCGACCTTCCACCATAAGACATCCTTCCCTGGTTGCAGCCCATTAAAACCTTCCACTATGTCAAAAAATCTTACCATCTCTCAACCTCCCAGTCATTTAATTGCCTTTTGGAATTGAAACTCCATCCTTGTGGAGTCCACAGCTCTGCAATTGTGTTTTGTTGTCCCTGCACAAGGTTGTAGATATCTGGGAATAAACTTTCCAGATTACCTTCATCATGCCACACATCCTTCCAGAACTTTGTTTTGTTTCCATCTATAACTTTGATCTTAGAGTTGCTTTTCACTTCTCCCCACTCTGCTCTTATTGATCTCCACAGGCTCACCCTATAGGGTGTGGTAACCTCCCTTGTCATCCACTTGTCTTCATCTGCATACTTTGCCCCTATCACTCTTTTCCATAACAACTGATTATCATTTGCATACTTCCATAGCCACTTCATCCTCAAAGCTTTACTATGTAGTTTCAAGTTTTTAATCCCCATGCCCCCAGTCTTCTTACTAGTTATCACTGTCTTCCACTTCACAAGATGGAATCCCTTTTTCTCCTTATTTCCTTGCCATAAGAATTTCCTCCTGATGCTATCCAACCTTTTGATAACTTCAGCTGGAATTGGAAATAAAGTCATCATGTATGTTGGTAATGCATCAAGTACTGAGTTGATCAGGGTCAGTCTCCCACCCAAGGATAGGTATTGAGTTTTCCACCTAGCAAGCTTCTTCTCACATCTTTCCACCACATCATTTCATATGTCAACTGATTTAGATCTGGCACCCAGTGGCATGCCCAGGTATACTGTTGGCAGAGCCCAACTTCCCCACGCAGTATGGTTGCTAAGTAGTTCATGTTGGTTACCTCATTGATAGGGTACATTAGGCTTTTCCTCCAATTTATGTGTAACCCAGACACCCCTTCAAACATGACTAAAATCACCCTCAGGTATCTCAATTGCACTTCTTCAGCATCACAAAAAATCAGGGCGTCATCTGCATATTGCAAATGAGCCACCTCCAAACTTTCCCCACCTTCTCTGGCCACCTCAAAACCTCTCAACCACCTTCTGCTATTAGCTGCTTTGATCATGTTGTTTAGACCCTCCATTGTGATCAGAAACAGAAAAGGTGATAGTGGATCACTTTGTCTGAGTCCTCCCTGAGTGTTGAAGAATCCTGCAAGAGATCCATTAATAAGAACTGAAAGACTAACAGTTGAGATGCAATACTTTATCCATCTCACCCATTTCTGGCCAAAACCCTTCCTTTCCAGCAACTTCAATAGATATCCCCAGTTGACATGATCACAGGCTTTCTCTATGTCCAGTTTGCATAAAATACCAAGCTTTTTCTGTTTAATTCTGGAGTCTACGGCTTCATTGGCAATTAGAACAACATCCATGATCTACCTCCCCTCTATGAATGCCATCTGTTGGGAGTCAACCAGTTTGCCCATCACCCCTTTTAATCTCTCAGTCAGCACCTTTGACAGCAACTTGTAGATGCTTCCTATTAGACTTATGGGTCTGAAGTCCCTAAGCTCCTTTGCTCCCTTCTTTGGAATCAGAGCAATAAAGGTAGCATTGAGGGTTTTTTCAAAAACTTCTTGATCATGGAAGTTATGCAAGGTGTTCATTATATCTTGTTTCACTATGTCCCAACATTTGATATAGAAGCCCATGGTGAAACCATCCGGGCCAGGGGCCTTACCTGTTGCACACATTTTCAAGCATCTCAGAACCTCACTCTCCTCAAAATCACCTTGTAGAGCCTCCCTTTCTTCCTATGTTATGACAGGGCATTTGAGTATATCGAAAAGCTGGCCTCCATTATATACATTCAGTGTACAGATTTTTGTAGAAACCAATGATCTCACCTTCAATTCAGGTAGGGTCTTTATTCAGTTCTCCTTGTATCATTAGTTGATCTATGTTGTTGTACCTTCCGTGGGCATTGGCCACCTTGTGGAAGAAGCTTGTGTTCTTGTCCCCTTCTTTTAACCACAGTGCCCTAGATTTTTGTCTCCATAGCATCTCTTCATTCTTGATCAATTCCTTATACTCCAGGAGAGTTTCTGCCTTTCTAGCTATCTCCTCTTCTGTGAGTACTATGTCTTCCCTATCCGCATCAAGATCTGCCAACTGCTGAAGCAGTCTTCTTCTCTGAATCCCCAAATTGCCAGCATCCTCATTCTTCCACTCCTTGGGTTTGGATTTCAGAGCTTTAAGTTTACATGCCAATACATAGTCAGGTCTTCCTAAGAAATTGAAAGACTCCCACCATACCTTGACTTTATCTGTGAAGCCTGCAAATCCAAGCCACCAATTTTCGAACTTAAAGTAATTCTTGTTCCTTTCCCAGGACCCCCTGTAAAGCTATGGGAATATGATCTGATCTCAATCTTTGAAGTGGAACTTGTTTCAGATTATTGAAATATGCATCCCATTCTTCTGAAACCAGGATCCTGTCAATCCTAGATGCTATTTTCTGTTGATCTCCTCTGAACCAAGTATAGGATGCACCTTCCAATTGAAGGTCAATTAACCTCATGTCTTCGATAAAATCTGAAAATTCCTTCATTCCTTTAGTTCTCCTGGTGCAATTCTTTTTCTCTGAAGTGAACCTGGTGACATTAAAGTCTCCACATAAAACCCAAGGCCCATCAAACAGACCTCTCACAGAGCCTAGTTCTTCCCAGACCAGTCTTCTTTCCTTATAACAATTAGGTGCATATGCCCTGTAATGTGGCACGAGTAATTTTGCAGTTGAGATACAAACTTACAGGAAATGGAATAGACCCCTGTTTCTAGTATCTCTCCTTTCCACACCCTCTCATCCCACAATAGCAGAATACCCCCTCTAGTTCCACTTGCTTCTAGTGCAGCATGTCTAGTCCACCTCCCACCCCATATTTGTTGTACCATTTCAGGTATATCTCTTTCTAATTTTGTTTCTTGTAAACATACTAGATACAAAACCCGTGCTATGCACGGCCCAATGTTAATACTCGAAAATTGTAAGATATGCTTAATTTAGATATGCATATATTATTATTTTATTTAGATCAATGAATTTTTTAGATATGCATATATTATTTTATTTAGATCAATGAAATTCATATAAGAATATTTTAAGTTGTTAATTATTATGATTTATAATACTTTTAATATAAATTTTTTATTGTGATTTATAATACTTTTAAT
Source organism: Jaltomata sinuosa (assembly GCA_003996215.1). Taxonomy (NCBI): domain Eukaryota; kingdom Viridiplantae; phylum Streptophyta; class Magnoliopsida; order Solanales; family Solanaceae; genus Jaltomata; species Jaltomata sinuosa. Next base: position 74,055 of record QJPP01003724.1, read on the forward strand.
GAAATTTTCAAATATATAATAAGTTGTTAATTATTGTGATTTATAACACTTTTAATGTAAGACAAATAAATTAAAACGGAGAAGAGTATAAACTTTTTTGGAGTGGGACCCGCCGAAGCAGGCATGTCGTCCATGTCCTGCTTCAGCAACCCAACCTTGGAGATACAAAACTCGTTCTACGCACGGGCCCAATGTTAATATTCGAAAATTGTAAGATATGCTTAATTTAGATATGCATATATTATTACTTTATTCAGATAAATGAATTTTTTAGATATGCATACATTATTTTATTTAGATCAATGAAATTCATATAAGAATATTTTAAGTTGTTAATTATTGTGATTTATAATACTTTTAATATAATTTTTTATAATACTTTTAATGTAATTTTGAAATATATAATAAGTTGTTAATTATTGTGATTTATAATACTTTTAATGTAAGACAAATAAATTAAAATGGAGAAGAATATAAAAATTTTCGGAGTGGGACCCGCTGAAACAAGCATGTCGTCCATGTCCTGCTTCAGCATCCCAACCGCGATTTCTTATATAGGAGAACGTCCACCTCCCACCCCATGTTTGTTGTACCATTTCAGGTATATCTCTTTCTAATTTTGTTTCTTGTAAGGATATGATATTTTCCCTCCACCCCCTTACTAAACTATTCACCAGTCTCCTCGTTTCCCTGTCATTGTGCCCCCTAACATTCCATGATACTAGTTTGAACTACATCAATTGGAAGTATCGGTGGTCCTCCCCTTGTTCCTGTTTCCAGAACTTTTGAATTTGACATCAAAAGATACCAGACCCTTCAGTTCTAGTGCCCCTTTCGACTTTGATTTTTTTCCTTCAAAATCCTGCTCCAATCTCCTTACCTCTCTGCAGCTATCGATCTGTAAAAGCAATTCCTTGGCCTCCTCTTCATGGCCTTGGAAATCGACCCCAAACATTTTTCCCAATTTGATCAAATTTTGTTGCACCCATGCAAAAGATTCTTTTTCTTTCCCTTGGATTGCTGATTGTTCCTGCATACCAATAGGGTCCACTTCCTCCACTTCCCAATTGATAATATCTTTGTTTGAATTTTCCCCAATTACTTCCTTCTCTTCTCCGTTATTTCCTTCTCCCTTGTTTGTTACCAATTGTTCTGTTTTCTCTTTCTCCCCCAGTATTTTTTCTCCACCTTCTATTGCAATTGTCGACTCCATCTCTGCTGGACTCACTCTCTTCTCTGTTGCTGATGACTCGTGTATGGTGGACTGTATGATCATGGCTTCAAAGAAGAGGTCTTCGGTGTAAGCTTCTATAGAGGAGGATATACTTTGAAAGTTATTTCCCTGCTAAATCTGGACTTTTTTTAGCAGCTTTTGACTTAAAAATCTTGGGCCCAACAACCAAGCCCAAGCCTGGGAATTCATTAAAAGAACTCACATGTCTATCACGTGTATGGTGGACTCACTCTCTTCTCTGTTGCTGATGACTCGTGTATGGTGGACTGTATGATCATGGCTTCAAAGAAGAGGTCTTCGGTGTAAGCTTCTATAGAGGAGGATATACTTTGAAAGTTATTTCCCTGCTAAATCTGGACTTTTTTTAGCAGCTTTTGACTTAAAAATCTTGGGCCCAACAACCAAGCCCAAGCCTGGGAATTCATTAAAAGAACTCACATGTCTATCACGTGACGCATAAGAGGAGGGTTCTCCAACTGTCAAGCAATCACCAGTCATGTTTTCTGAAACTAGAATCCCTGTTTTGGTGGGATTCTAGTACTTCATGACATAGCGACCCCTGCAATGACCTCTGGGTAAAAGGGTCTCCTGGGTAAAGACCTCCATATCTTCCAGCGACTTCCAGCTCAAATTCGAACATGGGTTTGCCTTCCACCCATACCGGAAAGTGATAAGTTATTCCTCCTCTAGAAATTGAAATTTCCCTCGGCAAGTTTTTTCCGTCACTAGCCACCAGAATCCTAGCCCACTTCAGGTGGTTTCTGAGCTCTGTTTCTTCTTCTGTTGCTATCCATCCACCACATCTTTCACCAATTTCTTGAAAAATTTTACGAGACCATAGGTGAGGAGGAATGCCCACTACCCTGATCCAAATCTCCTTCACTATCGATGCATCCTCGATACAACCTATCAAGGGTTCCACCATTCCAGATGAAAGTTGTTGTTTTTCCATCTCCATTGGCCTTGCAATGTTTGCTCTGCCATATGTCTGCTAGGAAATTCAAAAAGGAACATATCGCCATTGAGCTCGTAAATATTAACTCCAAATGCTTTTTTCCAGTTTGCAGAGGACCACCTTCGAATGTCAGCTAGCGTTGGCTTTTCCTTGACATTTCCATCACAGTATCCGACAATGCTTCTCTTTAGAAGATCATCATCTGGGCCATCCATGGTGTCTGCCACTTTAATATGTCCATTCTTGTTTACGATTTCAGCATTTCGCAAGCTCCTATTTTGCCATTTACTCTCCTGAACAACAGATGCGTAGGGGTACTTGACTTCCGTCACTCTTGGAACTGTTATCTGCTCTGTTTTGCTGTTACATTTAATGAACCTATCAATCTTAACAGCAATGTCCTTCCATCCAGCATTCAATGCCAACTCTGGGATGATTAATCCAGATCTACTCCCCCCCAATTTAATGATACTATGCTAATAAATCTCCCGTATTCATTGTGCTTCCTAGTACAAAATGGTTCTGCTTCCTTTTCTAGTATCTCCACCTTCTGACTTCTTTCTTTTGATCCTTTGATGCTTCTTTCAGGCAGAAGCATATCCATTCCATAGCTTTACTGCTCATGGAGGATCTTTGCATCATCTTCTTGCTTCTTTCCACCCATTCGTACCAGTCAGTCTTGCCAGATTCCCATCTGGTAATATCGAAGGACTTAAAACCAGCATTGAAGTAAATCTTGTTTTCTTCCATGTTTCGCAACCAGAAAAAGAGGTCTGAAAGAGGAAAGTTATCACAGAAGTTGCCGGAAAGGGGGTATGAAAGGAGGTTTCTCCATCCTAGAAAGAGGAGAGAGAAGGTTGTTGGGATTTTCTATTCTGTTTTTGGTTTTATTTTTTATTGGGAACTTTTGGTTAGGGAAGAGCTTGCTTTTCCATCCAATGCAATATGGATTCCAAGTGTGCCAAAGAAGGTGTGTTTTCACTTGGCTAGCCACTAGATGGGTGGTTTTTTTTTTGAAACTGGTAACTTTGTATTCCTCAGCATTAAGGGATACGATGGCCTCATGGCCACCTCCAAAAAGCAAACTAATTACACAAAAGAAAAGACAAAAATACTTACAGAGCTCCTGTGAAATCCACTAGTTGGATTTCTTCTTCCACATTTTGTTCTTTACACAAAAAACCTAAAGTGGTAATTACTTTCCACTTAATCTTTTCTATTGTACATTCTTTCCCTTGAAAATCCTCTGATTTCTTTCCTTCCAGAGAATCCACCATATGCAAGCTGGTACTGTTCTCCACCACCTCTTTTGACTCTTGCTACCTATCCTTCTAATCCAACAACTTAGAAGATCTGTTGTGTGTTCAGGCATGATGCAATTCAGGCTGGCTAAATTGGTGAACAGAGCCCAAGCGATTTTATCAGCAGAAAATCTTAGAAAGCAGAAGGTTGTCTGCGTCGGTTGGCGTTACACGTATAAGGAGGCAGGCAAGGACGTTGATCATCGTCTTCTACATTGCGGACTAATCATGAGGTTATGGTGGAATATGTTTAGGTGGTTTGGCACTCCATGGGCAATGCCAAAGACTGTGAAAGATTTGATGTTCAGTTGGAAGAGCGACAGAAGGAAGAGAAGACGAAGGGCTTGGAACGTGGTTCCACTCGCGTTAATGTGGGTAGTTTGGAGAGAGAAATAGGAGAGCTTCTGAAGGAGTAGAGTAGAATTTCTCTGAGTTGAGAAGTAGTCTCCATTCTCTTATTTTCTTTTCGTGTAAAAGAAAGTTCCTAATTGTATGGATGATTGGGTGGAGTTTGTAGAGAATCATATCATTTTGTAGATTCTTTACCTTTTGATATATCCCTTGTATACGGCTAGTTTGACCATGTTTATGAATGAGAATATATTTACTTGATTAAAAATAAAATTACTACATATTAGTCATTTATACTAAGATATCTAAGTATGAGCTTAAAGCAGATCCCTAGTGTAGAACCATAGTTTTTTTTTGGTAAGGTAAATAATTTTATCAACAATTGTGGGAACCTAGTGTAGACCCGTAGTTATTGGAAATTCCTTTGTATCTCACATCACGGTTCTCATACTTGTGATGGATGATTTGCACATCATCATGGAATTTGTGTGTTTGGTACAAACTCATTCTTCCCCAACCATTAACCAAAGTAATTTTCTTTTCTTTTTTCATAAATGGATTATATCAATAAATAGTACCAGGGAGGTACTTTAGAAGTACATCAAGTTCCTCTACATAGTTACAGCACATAACATCCACAAATTCCAAAAGAAAGGCTGGGTTGTCTAAGGTATTACACCTACACCATGAATACAAAGACTTTAGACATTTATACTTTACAAAGAAGAGTGTTGTATCCTTCCATCGAAACATCTACTATTCCTTTCCATCCATATAGTCCACATGATACATAATAGGATAGTCTTTCATGTTTGCGTTTTACTCTTCTCAATCCTTTGACCCTGCCAACAAGATAGTACACTTCTCACATCCTGGGGCATCACCTAAAGAACTCCAAAGATATTTAAGAAGAAAGACCAAATCTGCCAAGTGAATTTGCATGAAGGAGGAGATGATTGCTGGTTTCTATTGCATCTTCACAAAAAAAAAAACCTGCTGCAAAGAGAATACCCTCTTCTCTGCACTGCAACTTGAGTTGGACAAGCTTCTTTTGCTGCTACCACCCAAAGCAAGTTTCTTTAGGTGCTTCCTTTGCTCTCCATAACATCTTCCAAGGCCAATTATCCTCCCAGTTCCTTGATTGTTTTTGTAGCAATGAGTAGTAGCTTTTAACAGAATAGCATCCGCTTTTGCTGCCCATCCAAAGCTGCGGATCTGTCATGTTCATATCAAGAAATACAGGCTGCAGTAGATTTAGGACTTGAGTTGTTTCATCCAATTCCCAATCATTAAAATCCCTTCTAAAATGTACTACCATTTCGAGTTGAAAAAACATTATGTCACTATAATGTCTTTGTTCTGTGACATGTTGTATAGATTTGGGAAAAACTCCACCAGCTTCCCTCTAGCATGTCATCTTTCTGTCCAAAATGATATTAAGCTGGAATTCATCCCAGAGCTTGCAAATGTGTTAGCAGACAGCAACATTGGTAGACAAGCACAGGCTTAGGGGTCCAAAAATACTTTTTCCCTTATCTGGTAGTAATAACTTCATCTTGATCAAAAAAATCTTTGGAATTTATCTCACACTTTCTCTATATCATATCTCAATCATGCTTTTCCTCAATAAATTCTCATCAATCTTCTTAGCAGTAAAGTGACCTCCGTTATTGATGTATGATGTATAAGTAAAAACTAATTCTCTATATCTTTTTAGTTCCTAAGTCTATATCTATCACTCTTTTCAAGAGCTTCATCGAATGGTTCATACTTCTAGTGTGTATAGTTTGTAGAACTCTATTATATCCATTGTTCTGGTAAATCAAAATCAAGGTACTCGTTGACACTCATTTGGCATCTTTCCACTCAAATAACTTGGTAAGTCATATTAGTCCAATTTCTCTAAGCCTTAAGTCACTTCCAAACCTTTATAGGGATACTATTGGAACACATGTTTTTCTACACCTCATATATTTCATGACTCCTTTACTCCTGTAGACCTAATTTTACAAATGTAGCTGCGGCAGATGTATAAAGATATGCAATGTTCTCTTCATTATTGAGCTGAAAAGAATATTTTATCCAAATATCATCTTTTTTTGAACTGGTAAATTAGTAATTGTATTAAATCAGAAATCTAGACTGAGAGTATAAAGTCAAGCATACTACTTTCATCTTTGACATCTTCGTAAGTCATATTACTACTCCTTCCTAACTCTCTCCCTCTCTTCCAATCCCCTCAATCCTTCCGAGTGCTCTATCTCCCCCGCCTCATTTATTAACTCCCTCATTTTAACTTCCACCCTCCTAAACACCTCCTTGTTCCACTTCCTTATATCTCCCTTTAACATTTTCAGCTTGCTAGAAAGTCGGAAAGAAGGTATCCCAACAACTTCATACCCGTTCCACCAAATAGTTGCTCTATCAACAAAGTCTGGTGCTCTGAGCCACATATTTTCGAATCTAAACGGAATTCGCAAACGACTTCTTCCACTCCCATCTAGCAAAATAGGCGTGTGCGAAGTCAATCTAGGTAGAGGGACTTGCAACACATCAGGGACCATCTCCTCCCAATCTGTGGACACCACGAAGCTATCAAGTCTAGATTTCGATATGGAATCTCTTGCTCTGGCCCAAGTGATATTTGTCTGTCAAAAGAAGATCAATAAGACATTGGTTATCAATAAACTCCGAGAACTCCTCCATCGGCCTGGAGAACATCCTACAACTCACCCTCTCCTCCGGGAATCTTATCGTGTTGAAATCCCCTCTTAACACCCAAGGGACCTCGCAACCTGCCATCATATTGGCCATCTCTTCCCAAAAACTTTCCTTACTTCCCTCCCCTACCGGACCATACACCCCTCCAAAACCCCACTCTTCACCACTCCCCACAATTTTTACACGAACTGCAATCATGAACTCCCCTTCACTAACCTCCACCACTTTCATTTTTCTATCATCCCATAAAATTATGATACCCCCAGCATTTCCTATTGCCGGTACCCAATCGACTTTGGATCTTAGCACCCAAAAAGTCTGTCTGTACAAACGATCTAGGCCTGTATTCGGAGTTTCCCTTCAAATTTCAGCAATCTACACGCACACACCCATGAACTTCTCACAACCGCATCTTTCACCACCTCCATTTTAGTCTCTGGAAGGCACAAAAGATCCGGCCTCCATTCCCTAACCTCTGATTTGATAATGGCCCTCTTAATAGGGTCATTCATCCCCTCATGTTCCAAGATATGATTTTAAATTCCAAAAACATCAATTCTGCCCTCACCCCCACTCCTCCTCTCTCCCGTACCACCACGCCTATATCTGCTCCTACGTCTCCTCTTATACATCAACAATTTACCTTCTTCCACCTTTTCCTTCCCCAAACTCCTTTCGTTTCTGACCCTCAAGTCATCTTCGTTCTTATCGCTAACCTCGTTTGCCTCTTTTTCAATATCTCGGAGGAGTTCTAGCACCCTACCCTCCTACCTCTCAAAAACACTCCCAAAAATTCCCCAAAATTTAGGTATTTCTCTCCCACCCAACTAGTCGTGTTTCCACCTTCCTCAACACATGCTAATGGCCGCACATCAACTCCCAAAGCAACATTACAGCCACTGGTAGTACCCAAAAACAGTTGACGATTGGCAGAATCGAGACAAACAACTCCTTCCCTCTTAGAAGGAGCAATATTGGAAATGAAACAAGTTCCTGATCACTACTAGCAACAAAAATATATCCAGTGAAATCCCACAAGTGGGGTCCGGAGAGGGTAGAGTGCACGCAGACCTTACCACTACCTCGTGGAGGTAGAGAGGTTGTTTCCGAAAGACCCTCGGCTCAAGTGCAGCAAATCCAAGTACAAAGAAGAAGAAAACAGTGAAGAAAACATAGCAACTAATAAGAGAAGCTAGCAATGCAATGTCCACAAGAAAGGAACAAGACAAACACAAAATAGGGCGATAATCGAAACATAATAAACAACAGACAATGATAGATATCAAAAGCAAGAACTATAATAATACGGCTAGTACAATTACAAACACCAACCAACCTAAGCCCTCGAAAAGTAAGACAACACTCCACTACCTACTAACCTTCTACCCTAATACGCGTCCTCCACACCCTACTCTACTAGCAATAGGGACAAAAGGCATAATTTGAGAAATTCTGGCGTGACCCACTGATTTTTTCGACGTTGTGACTGACGTCGGAGGAGAAACAACTCTAAAACCACAGCCATCCCCGTTGCCCAGAGGCCCTCCTTTTTCCTTTCCAGGTTGTCAGAGCACGAATTCTGACCGGCTGGTCTCGGGGATCCTTAGATATGACAATCGGGAGGGCTCTGACACCTGAACTTGAAGACCCATCCTCTGTACATGGCTTGCGGCGCAAGATCGAGCCTCGATCTTGAACTTTATGCACTTTACCGTTGTTTTCCGGCGCTGAAACATTAGGGTTCTGACTGTCTGGCCTTTTCTGAAACTAGATTCGATCAACCCATGGTTTTACCATACGATTCTTTAGATTGAACCAACCCACTTTTTCCCTCCAACCCTGGTCACTTACCTAGGGGTATGGAGGTCTTTTCTCTTTAATAGAATTTTTTCTCCCTCCCAATTTCAAACTTGTCGTCCTGTACCTTCTTCCTCTCCACAAAGCCCGGTCTTCTCAAAACATCCGACAACAGAGATGCCTTTTTCCAGACCCCGCTCCAACATCATCTTCCATCCTCACTAAACCTCCATTATCCTCCAACTCCAAAGACGGTTGCACAGGTCGGAGCTCTAAGGATGGCCATGTTCTATACCCCATTACTCCATCATCCGCCTTTGAAGAAACAGGCACCTTCCCCCCTTTTCTCACGATTCTAACCTTGGGCATATCGTGTAGGCTACAAATCACATTCACGAAGCCCCCACAAAGATCTCCAACCTTTCTAAAAAGATCAACACACCATAGATGAACCGGAAGGCCCACCATATTCACCACGACAATGTCGCTGGAGAAGTGTGGATCCGCCCAGCCTTCCTTCTCCACCCACCTATCCAACTTCAAAAAATTCCTATCAAACCATCTTCTACCTCCATTAAGAACCTTCATATGTTGCACCTCGTTCACAAATCTAAACGAAAATTGGGTATCGTTCAGTTGCATGATCTTCAAGCCTTCTACTACTCCCCACTCCTCAGCAACCAAGTTCTTGATAGCCTCCAGAGAACCCACCCATTTCACAAATGAACCAACCAGACAGGAAGGCAAGAAAATTTTCCTCTTCATGATGTGTTCCTCGGAAAGAAAGAAGTTGGGTTCTCTCACAGAATCATTCCTCTGGCATCTGCCTCCTAAGTCTAAAGTTGGACAAGCTAAAGCTTCCTTGAAGACATGTTTTTCCTCTTCCTAGATTCTAGAGAGAAGTAGGAGTTTCTCTCTCTAGAAGCCATTATAAGTTAATTGCTAGAATTTAGAAAGAACAAGAAGAGATAAAGGGCCCACTGTCTCAGACCTCTCTAGATAGGAAGAAATCCTTTTAGAGCTCCATTTATGATGATAGAGAATGTAACCATTCAGATGCTAACATTTTCTCCACTTAATCCACTTGACCCAAATCCCATTTCTTTCAACAAATTTATTAGTACTCCAAGTACACATGATCAAAGGCTTTTTCAATATCCAGTATACACATTACTCCAACTTCTCTTTTCTTCCACTATCGAGGCACTCATTTGCAATAAGCATTACATCTGTGATTTGTTTTCCTTTTATAATAGTCACATGTGAATCGGCAACTAGGACATTTATCACTTTCTTTACTCTTTGTGCTAACATTTTTTTGTAAGGAAAAGAAACAGTCTGCAATAACATTTTTTTATAAGGAATAGAAACGTTTTTTGTGCTAACAATCGTTCATCTCCATTGCACTAGCCCTTTAGGGAATAAGAGCAGCGAAAGAAGCATTAAAGCTTCTTTCGGAATTGCTTGTGCGATAAAAACAAATTATAGCCCCCGTGATGTCCTCCTATACACTACTACTTGTGCTTATAGAAGGCCATGTTAAATCCATCTGGACTTGGATCCTTTCTCCTTCACAAGTTCTAATGGTTTCCTTGACCTCTTCCACAAAGAAAGGTCTCTGTAGCCATGCCATGTCTTCTTCTGATATGCTCGAACAATCTGAGTAGTAGGTTGGCCTCCATTTCTCATTTTCCATGTACAAATTGTTGTAAAATGTGATGATTTCCCTTTGATCTCCTCCTCGCCTTCCACCCGTTCCCCAAATTTTAGGTTCTTAATTCTATTGTACCTATTATAAGCATTTGCAATCTTGTGGAAGAACTTTGTATTTTTATCACCGGCCTTTATCCACAAGAATTTGGACCTTTGCCTCCATGAAATTTCTTCCAACTTTGCCAATTCTTGCATTTCCAACTTAGTATTTATCTAAATACATCTTTGTCTCTCTCTATCTCAATATCTCCTCCCAAAAACTTGTTGGGAGTAGTCTTACGCTTAACCTGATTTAAGTCTTCACTCCTCACTCTTAATCATTTCGATAAACACTTTTGCTTCCTTACCCTCGTCCCCAACTTTGGTATAATTCATGCAGGGATTAACCTTGGATTTTTCATCTTTACTTCTCTTCCAGGGAAGACCCACCCAAAAACAAGAAATAAGTTACATTTTTAATCCCCTAATTATAGTCCTTTGTCTCCTGTCCTGAGGCTTTGGATCACTATTGCATGCTAGTATTTTAGTTGGGAGGAAGGTAGAGTGGCGAGGTCATACTCCTCGGAATTTCAAACCTTTGCGCCAACTAGAGACGGGCAGAAGTCAACATGGGATTTCTCCAATATCAAAACAATTATAATCTTATATGCATGTATGTTTGGCATCTCCACCAATAGCTTTAATATTACTAAAGTCAATGTTGACTAATCACCAAGAAAGTTCCATGTATTCTTCCATTTGACAGTGACTTTGCTTTAGTGCATCATAGGGTCAATTTGCAAGATTCTATTTTTATGTTCTCTCTTTGCTACCTTTTTATTGTAACTAGATTGTTCTTACCTTTCTTCCATGGAGGACCTCTACTCACATTTTTTTATTTTGATCAGGGCCTCTTCTCACTCTTATTTTTTATCAGGGCCTCTACTCACTCTTTCATATCTAACCTTATGTTTAACTACAAGGACCTACCAAATCACCATAGAGATTCAAGTTGCCACAAAAAAAACAAGATTTCTAAAAGCTAAGAGTTTTATTGTCATCATCTTATAACCTATTCTCAAGTTACACCTAAGAAGAAATTGTGAATGCTAATGTTTTCATACTTTTATCATAAATCTAATGTTTTAAAATCTGTCAGCTAGAGAGTACATTTCACTAAATTTCAAAAAAAAGAGTACATTTCAATAACACTATTCTAACAACATCATAAAAGAGGTTTTCCTCCAATACATTCAACGTACCATGGCCCCTGTTATGCATGAGGAGCTACATAAGTGCAACTTCTTTCCTCTATCAAAGAAGATCATAAAAACTGTTTGTCCGCTATCATTTTTACGTAATTCCCATAATTTCCAAGAAATTTTTCCGACTTCATCTATTACCTAAATTACAGTTAGTGGCATTATCTATAAAAGTACACAAAGGTAAGCATAAGTGCAGATTGTTGACAGAATTAAGAAACTGATGTAGAACTAAAGATGTTCCGGAATCAAACATACCAAATTGAGAGTTGATAAAGCTTGATTAACGTATATAATGAGCTTCAGCTTGTTCTGAAGAGCAACCAAATCACTCCTCTTTACATTCAACTCCTGCAACTTTCTTGCGGGCCCCACTAAATTAGTATCCAGTAGCCTTATTGTCTGTTTCAATTTCCTGATCCTCTTACACCCCTCAACTATCCTTGAATTCAGATCCTCCAGTTGCCCTTGCGCCTCAAAAAACGAGTTTGAACGCAAAGAAATCTCCCTCACCAAGTGCAGTTCCACTACATCCAAATACTGTGACAATTTTTCCTGCATAACCAAATTCTCAGCCGTTGTCCTAAAGGGACACGCAGCTTTAAACGTGGCACCATCCTCTAACTGAAAATCTTCTTTGAAGTACAAAGCGGGCACTTCGCGAAGACATGCGACAAGCGCATTTTCACCATTTTGATCGTCCAGGAGGCTGAATTTACTGTGCTGTTGGATATCGTGAAAACGGGCAAAAGGGTCGGAAAAGGATGTTATGTAAGGCAGGAAATCGGTTCGGGTTATATCAGATCCGGGTTTTGGAAGTGGGTTTAGTGGGGTGAATTCAGGAACGACGGGAAGGGATGGGGAATTTGATGGCCACCACCATCCATCTGATTTCCCCGCGTGTGGGTTGTTAAGAATTGATGCTAAGCTTTGGTTATGGCTATTAGCATCGGATACTGATTTCGACAAATATGGTTTCTTGCTACTTTCGTACCTTCCCGACGATGGGGAAGGCTTTGAATCCATCTTTTTGTAAAGTTATGGTGGGTGTGATCTATTCGAGAATGTGTGTAGATCTGAAGACAGCAACTGTTGATTCTGAAGAATTGCGTTACCTTTTCTGGACCGATCGAGAGAGAGATGAATGCTTAGGTGGATCTGCACTCTGAAAAGGGGAGGAGTGAGAATGAAAGCGCCACCCAGTGCCAGTGGGCGGGTCAGGAGGGGAAATGACTAGTGGCGTAGCGAGTAATAATTTGGGAAACGTTAGTTGCAAAAAGGACCTGGCTCGTTTGATTTTGGACCCGCGGGTTGAAGTATATTGTTTGTTATTAGAAAATGACAATACCACCACCACCATTGTCATGCCCCAAAACTAGATGGGCAGACAAGTACTATATGAAAACATGTTATGCATATGATTCATGACAGATGCTATGTACATAGATCACTATACATATAATAACTGACAAGAACTATATATGTATAAAATCGAGCCTCTAACCAAACTGACATAAATGATTTTATCGCACTGTCTGAGAAACCTCTACTGGAATAAGGAACTATACAACTTTCAAGTGATACGAGACAGGGTTCTGCCATACCCATACTATATAAATATCTATAACAAAAGAGAGTACTAGATCTAGACTGGCTCCGGGAGAAAATGGAGCTCACCAACTGTTCTGTTGATGTAGCACAAATGCCTACTATGGATGTCTACAACTCTATGAATAGGATAGCATAATGAAGGAATAAAAATGTGTTCAACTGAGATATAACTCTGACAAGAAGCAATCTATCAAATTGTAAGTCATCTGGAATCACTCTGTAATTATTATACAAGTGTTTTTTGAATTCTTTATTAATATGAAATGAAGTGATACAATCATTTGTGGAATCATCTAACTTATGTACTTTCAAATGAACAAATGATAGCCTCTGAATCAATGAGCCTTGAGGGCTTTATATCACATAGATAGGATATGAACTGTGTTATCTCTGAATCTCATATACAAATGAGTCAAGTGAATATAATATGTCTGTCTTTTTCCTGCCATCGGTTAATTTATCTTTTAACAACTAATGCCATGAAGGTTTTTGAATAATTAATTATACTATGAAATCAACTGTACAAATAGTAAGTTCTGAATGACAATTTGTGAATTCTGGATAATCGATGATAATCTTTGATTAAATGAATCAACTAGTAAACTCTGCTCTGTTGCAAATGAAACATATAGACATGTATGTACTGTGTAGATGATGACTATGCTATGCCAAATGACTCATCTCTAGAAACATATAACAAATGTACTATATGTGTTCTGTGGAATACGATTAGAGGCAAGTATAGCTCTGATGACTATATGGATATCCGACTTGTAAAGATTAGCTCAACTCTGAACATATGAACAATGAATCAACTAAGCTTCGGGGTAATTACTATCAATATTAGGGCACACAACAACTGAATTACCAATCTCCATATATCATATAAACTATATAGACTCTTTTAAAAAATATGTGACGTAGGATAGTGCCTTACGGAGAAGGAGGTTTTAGCCTTACATATCTCAATTTTGGGTCTCGTGAAATTAAGGGGGACTGTACCCCTTCCTTACAGTATGTAATCTACACAAAAATCAAGTGGTACAATAATTTAAATAGCTTATTAAAACATTTAAGCCATATCAGTAATATTTTGGCTATTAGGTGAGTGATGTGAGGCTCAAAGTCATGATTTTATACTAACGATTGTCTCACATTTTACTTATTTTAATACGATTTTGTCAAGCCCCGAGGCTACCCCTAGACGTAACACGGGTTTCGAGACACGAATGCCCTAGATTAACCCTTGCTCATCGCATACTCAGATAAACTTAAGGAAAATAAGCGGAAGCATACATATAGAAGAGATAGAAATCCATAACTGAAATAGTAAAAGTCTACAAAGAACCCATCCAGAATACAAACTAGCTATGTCTGAAGCCTCTAAATCTGAAATAAGAGTTGATGGGACAAGACCCTAACTAACTCGGATAATCTAAAGGAAGGAGACATAAAAATACTAACAGAACTCCGATCCTCGAATAATGAGGACTCACCAATAATCAGCTGAGTATCTGGCGTAATCTAGTCACGTGTTTGAGGGCAGGAACCTGAATCTGCATCGTAAAAGGATGAAGCGCAAAATACGTCAGTACGATAGGATGTACCAAGTATGTGAGAAATGTATGAATCTGAGATGAGCATGCTAATAACACTTGTAAAATCGAGATCATGCTATAAGTATAAAACTGAAATGCAAGAGGCTCAATGTTATGCCAAAGTAAGATATATTAAATATCATAAGTAATCATAATAGTTCTGAAGTTTGAAAGCAAGGAGTCAATGCATTTTAAAACCTGATACTATTTCCGTGGGAGATTCTCTAACCGACATAGACTATGTGAGCTACATGGAATCCGATATATACGCCCCATCAAAAGGACCCAATATACCTTCCAAGGGTATAGAGGCATGACTGTGGCGTGATTACTAAATCTGATGCCCAACTGAGGGGACTTAGTACCTATAGGGGCACATAGTTCTGGGACCATGGGTACTCTCACCCTGTCCAACTCGATTCTAATACTACTCCCAAAACATATATGTATAGCTCATAATACTGGTGACATATCTGATGTCAAATCTGTTCATAACTTAGGTAGACATATCTGGATGCCAAACCTTTCATAAAATATAGAGACATATCTAATGTCCAAAACTATTGGAAAAGTATGAGGACATATCTAATGTCATGCAATTCACAAGTCATGAGTCTTAATGTTTTGCAAAATCATAATTCAAAATATACTTTCCTTTCTAATATCATAACTTGAAGAATTAGGCATGCAATTTCAGGAAATAGAGGTCATGTTATCTAAACATACCAATTTTACTTGAAGGCATACAATTCAATGAAGTCATACTAGAAATCAACCTTAATGTATGGGCTTTTGAAACCAATTAGGAAATCTTATTCAAATCATAAATAAACCATAAGGAACCATGAATTGATGCATAGAAACTGATTTCATAAGCTTTCCCCAATTTAGATCAAACCCTAATTTCACAAGTTCATAATTCAAAATAAGAATTGGGGTTTTTGGGAACAAGGGTGAAAGGAACCCATTGTTGAATACCCACATACCTTGATTGAAGCTAACCCACTTGAAATTGAAAAGACTAGGAGACTTGAACTTGGAGCTTGAGACCTTGAGCTTGAGAGAGTTCTTTTCCTATTTGGAAGATGAATAAAGATTTGATAAGGGACTTAGGCTAATGAGGGTGAAAATCCTTCTAGAAATAGTCAAAACGACTTCATTTAAGAGTTAAAAGGGTATGTAATAACTAAAATGCCCCTGGGATGTAATTAGGAAAAAAGATGGAAAACGTTGACTTTCAGGGACCACGGATGGATTCCACGAGTCGTAGACCAAACCACGGCTCGTGGTTTCCATCCGTCATTCCTGGCCAAAGGAATAAGTTGCAGAAGGTAAACCACGAGTCAACAGGATGACTCGTCAACTGAACGATGACCCGTAGACCTGAGCCATAGTTTCTGGGAAACATGCAATCCTCTGAATCAAGTTTTACGAGTTGACAGACCATGCCGTAGACTGAACTAAGGTCTGTAGAACTAACTCGTGGTTCTTGGACCAGAGTCTGAACCTGGCAGACTTAAACTACGGCTCCATTCCACGACCCATGGTTCAAACCACGGTCCGTGGTTTGGACCCGTCATTCCTGGAAGCATGAAATGTTACTGAGATTCTGAGTTTAAAAGTTGAATAAGTTTCTAGGGTGTTACAATATCTCCCTCTTGGAATCATTCGTCCTCGAATGAAGACTAAGCAAGGGAAAACTGAAGAGAAAACAGCCCAACCCGTCAATAATACATAAAATCTAAAGAGTAAATATGAAAATTGGCTTTTCAACTTAAACCATGATTGAATCAACTTCGAAAATATGAATGCGTGCTAGGATCATGAGAGGAACCGATGGGATAGAATTGGAGGGACAAACTAAGGGGAAACTATTACCTCAAGCTGGAACGGAATCAGAAGGAAAGAGATAAGGGTATTTGGCTTTCATGGCTGATTCCGCTTCCCAAGAGCTCCTTCAACAAGCTGATTTCTCTAAAGAACTTTTACCTAAGCGACTTCTTTGTTTCTCAACCTCCGAATTTGACGATCAATGATCTCCACAGGAACCTCCTCATAAGTGAGACTGTCTTTTACACCTACGTCCTCCAAAGGAACAATCAAGGTCGGATCACCAACACACTTCTTCAACAAGTAAACATAGAAAACCGAATGAACCACTTCTGACTCTGTTGGCAAATTCAACTCATAAGCAACGCTACCAACTCTCCTCAGAATCCGATAAGGACCTACAAAACGGGGACTAAGCTTCCCTTTCTTACTGAACCTCATCACACCTTTCATGGGTGACACCTTCAGAAAAACCCAATCATCGACTTCAAATTCCAACTCCCTTCTCCTCACATCTGCATACGATTTTTGTCGACTCTGAGCGGTCTTCAGCCTTTCCCTAATGAGTTGAACCTTCTGTATAGTCTCATGAACCGAATCGGGACCAATCAAAGCTGCCTCACCTACCTCAAACCAACCAATAGGAGATCCACACCTCCAGCCATAAAGTGTCTCATAAAGAGCCATCTGGATGCTAGAGTGAAAGCTGTTGTTGTAGGCAAACTCGATAAGAGGTAAGTGATCATCCCAATTACCTTTGAAATCAATCACACGAGCTCTCAACATGTCCTCCAAAGTCTGAATGGTACACTCTGCCTGGCCATCTGTCTGAGGGTGAAAACTTGTGCTAAGCTTCACTTGAGTACCAAGACCTTTCAGAAACGATCTCCAAAACTGAGAAATAAACTGAGTACCTGATAAGTCGGTAATCTACCAACTTATTGAGCCTATATCCATGAATTATTGTTATGTTTTGAATAGATTTAGAGGTTCTTATGGCCTTTATTGATGTCTATGCAGGTACTTTTGATGGATAATGATAAACAAGAAAATAGACCCAAAACGAGCTCAAATGGGGTGAAGTGTGAAGTGTTCGAAAAGGCTGAAGATCCTGACCGGAGATGCAGTGGCCATGTGACATGCACAGGTCGAGGTGCGAACCACACCTCCTCCGCACAAGAGCATAAAGTTACTAAAGAGTCTGTCACGAGGTGCGGTCGTTGTGCGACGCGCACATCCTGAGGTGGGAACTGCACCCCCTTCGCACGGAGCTCTCAATTCTAGCTAAAGTCACTAGTTCAACCGAAGGCAGTGTGCAACGCATACATCACAACTGCAAACCGCACGTCACGCCGCAGACCTCCCGAAGGGCATTTTTGTCCTAATTTTTAGTGACATTTTGAAAAACTATAAAAGGCTTCTTCAGGCACAATTGTAAAGAACTTTTATCATTCTGAATATTTTGAAGAATTTTTAGCTTAGAGACTAAGTTTTTCACCTCCATTGAGAAGAGGGTTTCAATCCAATTCTCTTGGTCAACACTTGTGTACTCAAATTGAAGCTAGAACTTGAGATTCAGCTCTAATGAAAGGGATTTTGAATTATCCAGTTGGTATCTCTTTCTCTCTCACCATGAGTGGCTAAATTCTCTTGTCTAGGGGTGTATTGATAATGGTTGCTTAAGAAATGGGTGTGAGTGTTATCTATTCTTTCTTATAATTGTTTAATTGACATGGGTCTAGTAATTTCACCAAGTTTTAATCCTAAAATTGGTGGTTGCAAACATTAATTACATTACTTGACTATGTGATTGCTTGAGAAAGGATTTCATAGATGTGGATGTGAAATTACTAGTGGGAACTTGGGATTCCACTCAGATTTGAGGCTAGGAATAGCTCTTATCGTCGGATTCTCCCATTTAAGAGTTTAAGCTAGAGATGGTATGACTTTCCCAAGCTAGATTGGTTGTTTATTGATCAAACCAATGATGCTCTAATCGAGATCATCGGATATAAGATTGTTGATCGAGAGATAAGCAAATCTTACCCATGACCAATGCTATTTATGTCAACAAGTGAGAATAGGTATGAATTGATAATCACCCTATCCTATAACCAAAGCCCCATCGGATATACATCCCTAGTCATCTAGTCGACTTGGTACACCCTCTTTAGTTTTTTTGCTTTTTGAATTGAATTGCGATTGTAGTGACAATATTCTCAATTCCCCCATCCTTTTACGTGTTGTTTTGAGCAATTACTCTCACCTTGAACTCAATCCATTACAATTGATATATAGCTACCCCAAGTCCCTTGGGTATGACCCCGACACTCGTTGAGTTTATAAATTTTATTTTGCTGCACGATCGTCGTGGCCTCGTACTTGGAGAGCACGATTTGAGCGTTCATCAGTACCTCTATCTGAAATGATAGACAAAGGAACACCATGCAATTGGATTATCTCCTGGATATAGAGTCTGTCATAATCATTCGCTGAATCAGTAGTCTTAACAGCCAAAAGTGGGATGACTTTGTCATCCGGTCGACAATCACCCAAATTGAATCGTGTTGCCTTCAAGTACGAGGCAACCCAGTAATGAAGTCCATATTGATCGCTTCCTTTTTCTAAGTGGGAAGGTCAATATCCTGAATCATACCACCCGGTCGCTGATGCTCTACCTTCACTTGCTGATAGTTGAAACACTTAGCCACCAACCGACTATGTCCCTCTTCATGCCATTCCACAAAAAGATTTCCCGTAGATCACGGTACATCTTGGTGGCACCAGGGTGAATGGAATATCTGGAACTATGAGCCTCAGTCAAAATCTGTTATCTCAACCCATCTATATCTGACACACATAGTCGACCCTGATAACGAAACACACCATCTCCCCCTTGGGAGAAAACCTCAACCCTTTGCTAATGGGCTGCACCCTTTAGCTGAAGCAAAATGGTATCGCTGTCTTGCTTTGCCATCACTTCTGCTACCAAGGATGATTTGGAATCATTCTGCACAATAACCCCACCTTCGGTCGATTCCATAAGGCGAACTCCCAACCGGGCAAGCCTATGAACCTCCTTAACCAATTCTTTCTTTCCGTCTTCAACAGAAGACACACTACCCATGGACAATATGCTAAGCGCATCCGCCACAACATTTGCCTTATCTGGATGGTAAAGCACACTCATGTCATAGTACTTAAGAATCTCAAGCCATCTTCTTTGTCGCAAATTCAATTCCTTCTGAGTGAACACATACTGAAGACTCTTATGATTGGTGAATACATCCACGTGCACCCCATACAAGTAATGTCTCCAAATCTTCAAAGCAAAAACCACGGCTGCTAGCTCAAGATCATGAGTAGGGTAGTTTTTCTAATGAACCTTAAGTTGCCTAGATGCATAAGCAATCACTTTACCATGTTGCATCAAAACACAATCCAAACCAATCTGAGAAGTATCACAATACACAACAAAGTCATCTAGGCCCTCGGGTAGAGATAACACTGTAGCTGTGGTCAATCTTGTCTTCAATTCCTGAAAGTTCTTCTCACACAAATTAGACCACTAAAATTTTACCTTTTTATGAGTCAATTGAGTCAAAGGGGCAGCAATGGAAGAAAATCCTTCCACAAATCTCCTGTAGTAACTAGTCAAACCGAAAAAGCTCCTAATATCAGACGGTGAAGTGGGTCTAGGCCAGTTCTTTACTGCCTCAATCTTTTGAGAATTAACCCGAATACCATCTCTAGTCACAATATGACCCAGAAAAGCAATGGACTGCATCCATAACTCACATTTGCTAAACTTAGCAAATAACTGTCGGTCCTTGAGAGTTTGCAACACAACTCTCAAATGGTCCGCATGCTCCTCCTTACTCCGAGAGTAGATAAGGATATCATCAATGAAAACAATCACAAATATATCCAAATACTACTTGTACACATGGTTCATCAAATCCATAAAAGCTGCAGGAGCATTCATTAGACCGATAGACATCACAACAAATTCATAATGACCATACCGAGTCCTGAAGGCTATCTTCGATATCACACTCTCGATCACAAAGCTGATGATAACTGGATCTAAGGTCAATCTTGGAGGAGAAACTAGCACCCTGAAACTGATCAAACAAGTCATCAATCCTAGGAATGGGATACTTATTCTTAATTATGACCTTGTTCAATTGGCGGTAGTCAATACACATTCTGAGGGACATATCTTTATTTTGCACAAATAAAACTGGGGCACCCCAATGAGAGATTCTAGGCCTGATGAAACCCTTATCAAGAAGATCCTTCAACTGATCCTTTAACTCTTTAAGTTCTGCGGGAGCCATTCTATAGGGAGGAATAAAGATAAGATTCGTATCTGGAAGAAGATCTATCCCAAAGTCGATTTCCTACTCGGGAGGATCTCTGGGCAAATCCTCGGGAAACACTTCTGAGAACTCATTCATAACAGGAACAGACTGAAGGGATGGGGTTTCGGACTCCGTGTCCATAATCCAAGCTATATGATAAACATAACCCTTAGAAATCATCTTCGTAGCCTTAAGATAAGATATGAAATGACCTTTCTAGGATCCTTGAACCTGAGGCTCTGATTCTAAGTTTGTCAAGCCCTGAAGCTACACCCTAGACGTAACACGGGTTTCGAGACACGAATGCCCTAGATTAACCCTTGCTCATCGCATACTCAGATAAACTTAAGGAAAATAAGCGGAAGCATACATATAAAAGAGATAGAAATCCATAACTGAAATAGTAAAAGTCTACAAAGAACCCATCCAGAATACAAACTAGCTATGTCTGAAGCCTCTAAATCTGAAATAAGAGTTGATGGGACAAGACCCTAACTAACTCGGATAATCCAAGGGAAGGAGACATAAAAATACTAACAAAACTCCGATCCTCGAATAATGAGGACTCACCAATAATCAGCTGAGTATCTGGCGTAATCTAGCCACGTGTTTGAGGGCAGGAACCTGAATCTGCATCGTAAAAGGATGAAGCGCAAAATACGTCAGTACGATAGGATGTACCGAGTATGTGAGAAATGTATGAATCTGAGATGAGCATGCTAATAACACTTGTAAAATCGAGATCATGCTATAAGTATAAAACTGAAATGCAAGAGGCTCAATGTTATGCCAAAGGAAGATATATTAAATATCATAAGTAATCATAATAGTTCTGAAGTTTGAAAGCAAGGAGTCATTGCATTTTAAAACCTGATACTATTTCTGTGGGAGATTCTCTAACCGACATAGACTATGTGAGCTACATGGAATCCGATATATACGCCCCATCGAAAGGACCCAATATACCTTGCCAGGGTATAGAGGCATGACTGTGGCGTGATTACTAAATCTGATGCCCAACTGAGGGGACTTAGTACCTATAGGGGCACGTAGTTCTGGGACCATGGGTACTCTCACCCTGTCCAACTCGATTCTAATACTACTCCCAAAACATATACGTATAGCTCATAATACTGGTGACATATCTGATGTCAAATCTGTTCATAACTTAGGTAGACATATCTGGATGCCAAACCTTTCATAAAATATAGAGACATATCTAATGTCCAAAACTGTTGGAAAAGTATGAGGACATATCTAATGTCATGCAATTCACAAGTCATGAGTCTTAATGTTTTGCAAAATCATAATTCAAAATATACTTTCCTTTCTAATATCATAACTTGAAGAATTAGGCATGCAATTTCAGGAAATAGAGCTCATGTTATCTAAACATACCAATTTTACTTGAAGGCATACAATTCAATGAAGTCATACTAGAAATCAACCTTAATGTATGGGCTTTTGAAACCAATTAGGGAATCTTATTCAAATCATAAATAAACCATAAGGAACCATGAATTGATGCATAGAAACTGATTTCATAAGCTTTCCCCAATTTAGATAAAACCCTAATTTCACAAGTTCATAATTCAAAATAAGAATTGGGGTTTTTGGGAACAAGGGTGAAAGGAACCCATTGTTGAATACCCACATACTTTGATTGAAGCTAACCCACTTGAAATTGAAAAGACTAGGAGACTTGAACTTGGAGCTTGAGACCTTGAGCTTGAGAGAGTTCTTTTCCTTTTTGGAAGATAAATGAAGATTTGAGAAGGGACTTAGGCTAATGAGGGTGAAAACCCTTCTAGAAATAGTCGAAATGACTTCATTTAGGAGTTAAAATGGTGGATAATAACTAAAATACCCCTGGGACGTAATTAGGAAAAAAGTTGGAAAAAGTTGACTTTCTGGGACCACAGATGGATTCCACGTGTCGTAGACTAAACCACGACTCATGGTTTTCATTCGTCCTTCCTGGCCAAAGGAACAAGCTGCAGAAGGTAAACCACGAGTCAACAAGATGACTCGTCAATTGAACAACGGCCCGTAGACCTGATCCGTAGTATCTGGGAAAGATGCAACCTTCTGAATCAAGTTCCACTAGTTGACAGGACATGCCGTAGACTGAACTACGGTTCGTAGAACCAACTCATGGTTCTCAGACCAGAGTCTGAACCTGGTAGACTTAAACTACGGCTCTATTCCACGACCCGTGGTTCAAACCACGGTCCGTGGTTTGGACCTGTCATTCCTGGAAGCATGAAATGTTACTGAGATTCTTAGTTTAAAACCTGAATAAGTTTCTGGGGTGTTACAGATTTTGAGCTTAATTTATATGAAATACGCTTACGTAGCTTGTCTTGGTGTGTAGGATGCAAAATGATGGAAATTGCATGGATTTGGAGTATAATAGAGTCATATTAAACCTTTGAAGTCTGAGTAGGAGCTGATGATGATGATCTGGAGCATGTCCATGGATAGTAGATCAAGATGAAGGCTTAATGGAGGCAAAACAAGGAAAAAAGACAAAAAATGCACTATGGAAGGGCCCTAGGAGCTACCCTGGGCCCCTATAGTGCATGTGGATAGAGCACACGAAGCAGGCTGCCCAAATGGCTTAGTGAGCTGCATTGGGCATTTCCATAGTGCACATTTTGGGCAGTTCTTGCCCAATTCATTTTTAAAAACGAGACCGACTCGGAACCGCCCAAAACCCTATATATACAACCCTTAGGTGATTTATGAAGAGAACAGATAGAAAACGAAGGGAGGAAAGGGAGAACAAAATAGTAGAGAAACTCTTGACCTAGGGAGAGCATGGAGCCGTTGTGGATGCGAGAGAACATCAATTTTACCCTTTCTTCTCCATTATTTATGTATTTTTACATTTTGATTAGATGATTTATAGTAATTCCTCCGTGTCTAAGTGGATGTAGACTTCTCATCTAGGGTTATGGTAGTTTCATGATTGTTGTTGTATGCACTTGATTTGAGTTGTTAAGATATTTATCATCGTGCTACGGCTCATTTGGTTGCTTATTTTCTCTTGCTCTTAATTATTTGTTTGTTTGATCAACATTTAAACACTATCTATGGTGTGTGGATTGAACTAGGAATATAATATTTATGTACCCTATAAGAGAAGGTAGGGCTTGGTTGTAAACTCTATAGGAAGGGGGAACAATTCGCTAACGTGGATAGGAATATACCCGTTAGTCTTGCCCAGTTGATATAGAAAAAAAATCACATGCACTTCACTATCGACCGACGATCATAGGAATATAGGCATTAGAAATAGTCAAGTAGGTGTAGAGTTTATTTGGAAAGACGCTCAATATCATAAATATCAACCGACAACTAGTAACCCGATAAATAATTCGAATCAGTTCAAGTGATTACTCAACATGATTGATAGCAAATCCATAGTCTTAGATCGATTTCGTCTTATTGATTACGTAAGAATACGCTCTTCGTTTGGTCAATTGTTTATTGGTTAGCTTATCTTTATCCTTAGTTTAGTTAATCCATAAATATATCATTAGGTATTATCACTTGAAAAAAAGTTAGCATAAGTTTAATTTAGTAAATAGTTAATTGAGAAGTCCCTGTGGATATGATATTTGAACTTACAATCCTATATTACTTGTACGATCGTGTACAACGCAATATGTTTTTGGCCCTATTGTCGGGGACTTAAAACTTAATTGTTTATCTATATTAAACTTTTCTTTTTATCTATTTTAAGTTTTATTTTAAAATTTTTCTTTTCTTATTGAATTTTTATACATATTTATTTTTAAAAAATAAAATAAATAAATATATATATATATATATATATATATATTTATATATATATATATATATATATATATATATATATATTGTGCTACCCTTCTTAACATGACATCATGGAATATAAATTGGTTAAAGAATAGGTATTCATATGTTGATATTTCTTGTATGTATTGTAGAGGACCACACTTGGATATAACTTGTCATAATTTTCTCGGAAAAAGGTTGTGTGCACCTTCTCAATCCTTTATGAAGATTTTTTGTAGTATATATGGTCGTTTGAATGGTCATTGGAATTATTGTGCTAATTATTATTTTCCATCCCCAAGCTCCCATTATGATTCTTCTATTGTTTATGTTGTTGATATGGGTACTGCAGTGGAGGATGTAGGAAGCCATGCTCAGACGAATAATTTGATAAGATAAATATAGGAGTACACTATAGTGTTGTGGTAGCAGACTGAGGAAAGTAGGAAAGCCATGGAAAGGTTTAAGGCTGAACTCTCAGAAATAAAGTCTAAGGCTAAAACTTGTAATGATCTGCGAGTTACAAAATTAGCTAATACTAAGGATGAACCTCCAAAAGAAGTGAGCAAGTTTTTGCAAGAAGTTGACTTTGATGAAGTGAAAGTAGTGAGTCAATCTTGGCTCGAGAAATAAGCTTCACAAATGAGATTTCATAGGTCGCTTCGTTATACTCTTACAAAAGTGGCCACAGAGTTTCTAGAAGACAAAACTAATCTCATACAAGAAGTAGACCATTTCAGCTCATATATCCATGATATGCAAACTCACTTAAATCAAAAGGTTGAAGCGTCTGATGCCTAACCACCAATTGTTGTAGATATTAGCCAACTAATGGAGCAGAAAAAGGAATTTTGATTATTCAAGTATTCTCTTTTGATTGATGTCGATGTTTAGGAGGTATGCAAAAGTGAGAATGTCAGAAAGAATAAAGTTTTGGAGTTGAGGCGTGCTGGACCTCACTCTAAGCAGTTTTTAACATTGTGTTTAGTTGGAAATATGAAAATAGAGCCTACCAAACTAATGGAAAAGTATGACAATGAGGAACAAGGTTATTATATTCTAAAATTTACCATTCCAATGAGACAAAATGACATTCCTCACTTAAGGACCAAGAAGTGCAAGAGGCAACATCGATTGCTTGGTTACTTCATATTTTAACCATCGTCCCTTAAGCGTAGTAGAAAATTAAAAAAAAAGTTAGGGGTGAGATTCATATCCTCAAAGTGGAAGGAAAAGTGGTGGGCTTGATAGCATCGTGCAACGATGGTAAATCTGGTGCTGCTTAGGAGGCAACCCAATTTGTAATAGAGGTAGTTTTTTATTTTTGTTTTATTTTTTTAGTATCACATTGGGTTTTGTATTTGTGTGTGTAGATTTAGGGAAGTCCGAGTACCTGTAATTGGGAGCTAAAGCACATATAGGGAAATTAAGTGTGGGGTCATCCACCCCTTGATGAAAAAGATTGAGAGAATGACATGTTGTTAGCTAGGCCCTAGAGAGCCTCAGGGAGTATTCTTAATCCTCTGTTTTACCTTATTTGATGCTTTGGGAACAAAGCATGACTTTAAATCTGAGGTGGAATATCTTTCGATCATTGATTATTGTTAAGGTTGAAGTATAGGATTTAGAGTTGCTTTATTTATTTTTTGTTGCTTGCCTTATATGAGAAAAGTTGAACAAAAAAAATTGAAAAAGTCTAAAAACACAAAAAGATTTTTCTTTTGTTCCTTGGAGTAGAATAGTTTTTATTAGTTTTTAGTTTTTCTTTTAGTTCTTTAGAAGAGTGTGCCTTTCCCACACCTTGGTTTTTCTTTTCGGTTCTTTTTTAAGGGAGAGCCCTTTGAACTGAGTATCCTTTTTATTTTTAGAGTAATTTTTTTAGGAAGAGTCTTTTGGACCAACTGGGTGCTACGTGCTCTAGTTAAGTACTATAATTGACTGGATGATGCAAGTTGTATTTTGAACTTGAAATATTGTTGTGTGAAAAGTGAATGACTTCTTTTGATACACCTAGGCTCTTTTACTTAACTCTTGTGTTTTAACTTAAATTTGAACTCTTATTGTTTGATTGATTGAGAGTCTATATGGATCCTTCTTGAGTTGAACATGTTCCATGTGTTTTAGAATTTTGTGATGTTTCATGTTTTATATTGATGTCTAGAACTTGCCCGGTGTATTTACAAAATGAAATGAAGAATGTTGAGTTTATGAGATGATATAGGCGCTTCTTTGATTAGCCTTATTTTTATCCTTTGCCTTATTTACCCACAATGGATGATCCTAGTTATCCACTTTGAGCCTTTAGATTATTCTTTGGTAGCCACATATGAAGCTTAATTCTTTTCTTTCAATCAACCTCTAATTTGATCCAAAATTCCTAAGCAATTTAATTGAAAAATAAGAGTTAAAAGGAGTGAGAATGAAAAAGAGAAAATGGTTAAAATGAAAGCCTGTAGAAAAGACTAAGGGCGCAAAAATGTGAAACAAAATTCCTATAATATTCATAGGGAGCAGAAAAAGTGAAAAAGAAAGCAAAAAAGGTGTTTGACTTCCCCTTGCTAATGGTGTGTGGACTTGCTTAAAAAGATTGGGAAAACAAAAAAGTCTATGGATGAGAAGAGTAGAAGAAGAAAGAACTAGTTGATTGAGGAAAGTTCTTAATGAAAAGTTGTGATGTATTAAAGTGCTTAGGAAAGATAGTCTCTATTGCTGGCCATAATAGTTCCTATCCGCCCCTTAGCCTACATTACAACCATGAAAGTCCTACTTGATCTTAAGTTTGATGTTCTTATATTAATAGTGTAGTACACTAAGGGCAAGCTTATGGTTCATCATATGTTGCATGTGAAATTCTTTGGGAGAGTGAGCGTAATTCTATTCTTATACCCATTCATATGATATTTTTCATACTTGTGAGTGACTATGGGTAACTCTCTTGTTGTGAGGGGCACATGCTTGATGAAAGATAGATGAAGTGTTTGACATCTTGATTGGGTAATCAATGAGAGTTTGCTAATATTGTAGAGTCAGTTCTTGAGGCTAGGTGGTCTGAAGTAGTTATTTAAGAGTTTTAATTATGTTGAATGATTAAAGCATGTGTGTAAAGTGTTGACACCCAATTTTTACCCGCCACATTGTAAATTAATTTGGAGCTTTTTAAATTTTAAATAATTTTTGAAATAATTGTTTTATTAAAATTTATAAAATATTTTCAAATCAGCTTTACCAATAGTTCTGAGTAATAATTTATATTTTTCATATTTAAATATGTGAAATTTATATAAAATTACTTAAAGAATTATTTTTAAACTTTAATTTCATAAGAAAATCTCTTTAAAAGTCTAAACATGTAATTTTCCACCAAAATTACTTCAAATAAGAGTTAATTGAAAAATTAATTTTATAATTAATTAAAGAGGTGATCATGTGTCGAATATAATAATAATTTTGAATTGTTTCAATTTATTAAAGCTCAAAATTAATTTCAATTAATTCATCTCTAAGCCTGATTATTTCAATTTTTGCCAAAACCTGCCAATTCTTTCCTAATTGGCTATTTCCTAAACCTAAAGTGGCCACATTTTGCAAATGTGGCAACAATTTAAACCCACCCTTATAACACCCTCCTTTCATTTCAGCCGTTTGGGCCAAAACACCCCTGACCCGCTCAGACCAACACCCTCAGCCGCCCCAGTCCAATCTTTTACCCGTTTTAACCCGACTCAACCGGCCCAATCCACCTAATCTGCCCCTATACCCTTTCTCTCCTCTCTCTAACACTCAGACTAAACCAAACACACCCTCTCTCCTCTTCGTCTCCTCTCAACCCAGATGAACCCTAACCGCCTCACCTCACTCCCTCCTCTCAAGCTCACGCATCCCCATCTCTTCATGTTTTACGGAGGAACACGCCTCATACAATACCTCAGCATTACCAGTACACCTTCGTCCTTACCCTTTTCGTCGTTCTCACAAATGACAACCCTAACGACAAACAACCTTCAACATTCACAGCTTCATCATCCCCAAACCCCCGTTAAGATTCCCATTTTCCGTCTCAAATCCTCCGTTAAAGTTGTGCTGGCTTCACCTAGAAGCTTCGAGAAGCGATGAGGTGTCACCCCCTCCGATAAATCAATGAGATTTGTACAAATTTCGTACAAATTCGTTTCCCCCAATGTTATCCAGCTGAGGAATTCGAATTTCCTCAGCAAAATCCCCAAAAACCCCTCTTGTTTCCCCCCCTTTTTTCACCCTGATTTCTCCTATAAATACCCCCTAGATGCATGCTGAAGCAACTGATTCTAGGGAAATATTGAGGGTTCTGGAGAATCGATTCTCTAACCTCACGTAACCGGCCAGCTACTTGGAGAAGAAAACACTAAAATTTGAATCCCAACAAAGTTTAGTACTAATCCGGTGGTGGTGATATTTTCTGGTGAGGTTTGAGGTCATAAGTTGATGCTCCTAAAAAGGTATACCCTCACCCACCTCACTCTTCTTTCTTTATTGTTTTTTTCCTCTTTTTTTTTACAGCATGTGATGTCTGAGTTTAGTAAAATATGGATTCTAAGCCTGTTTATTGTTTTAATGTTGTTATGGTTTTAGAATGTTGTTATTTTGAGTATTGAATTCTCTTAGAAATTTCATTGTCTTCATTGGGTTTTGCTCGACTGAGGTAGCTTGTAAATGCTATGATATGAATATGAAGGCTGTTTTGTTCATAAAATGCTTGACCCTTCTTGTTTTTCCCCAATCCCTCTGTCATGATTATGCCCCTATCTAGTTTACTGATTCTGTCTAAATGTTGCACCATTTCTCACATGTGAATTTTTTAAATACTAGTGCTGTTTTCTCATGATTTTAAGTTAGTATTATTCTAAGTCCTCTTTAGAAATCTCATGGTTTCACTAGTTTTTGTTTGACCTGTGTGATATCTAAATGCTATGAACATGAGTGTGGAATCTGTTATTAGGATTTAGGTTAGGAAATTCTTGACCCTTTCCTGTTTGTCTTTAATCTATTTGGTCTTGCCTTTGTCCTATTTCCCTTCCCTGTTTCTTCTATGCTAAATTAGCTATGTGATGGTACCAACTTGTGTACATGAATTGCTAGTGTTATTTCCTCGTGTTTAGGGTGATGTTTATGGTAACTTTGAGTACTGATTTCTCTTAAGAAATCCCATGGTTTTACTGGTTTTTGTTTGATTTGTATGACATGTATATGTTATGAATATGGGTTTTAGACTTGTTGTTAGAATTAATTGATACAAAGTGGTTAATGTTGTTCAACCCATCCCTATTTCTCCCCTGTTTTCTTTAGGCTTGATCAAAGCTCCCATCCTGCTTCCCTTCCCTTCTTTTTACTGATTTGATCATGATATATGTGTGGGAAGTTTGCTAGTTATGGTTTAGAATTTGCTTTAGTCTGGCTTGAAAATGTTGAATCTTGTGTTGTTATGTGAATATCTCTAAGTGCATATGAGATTGGTTGTGATTAGGAACTAAAAGTGGGTCATATCCTCTCATGATATGCTCTTCACCTCTGCAAGTTTCTCTGTTCCGTCCTTCAATATATACTGTTTTCATTGCCTGTTTTTGTATGCTACATGCTTCATGTGAACCTTGAACTGGCGTGATTTGGCTAATTGTTTTGGGCGTGATACTATTTTAAACCAAGTCTGTGTTGTGAAGTCATGTTTGAACATTGGTTGTGATCTTTGCCATGATAACATTTTCCTCTAAATACCCCCCTCCTTGGTCCTCATGTAATTTTCAACTAGTTATACATTTGCGACTGATTGAAATCTGTCCAGCCTCTGGTTTTCTTCTGATTTGTATTTCTTTGGTGATGTGAGATATTAAGGCTAGGTTCTTTAGCTAGCTTTTCATGCTCTAGATGATCTATGTTAAGCTGTTCAAAAGGTCCCTTTTTGTGCCCAAAATCTACATTCTCCTTATGTTTAAATTTTTAAAGTTTGGATGTTGAAAATGACTAAGTATGATGAGTATGTTTTAAAGACTGATTTGTGCCTATATGATATCATGTCATGTTCTTTCCTTTCAAATCTGCGCATAGATGATCTATTTGATCTATTCTCTTTTATCCCCTTTGAATTCTAGAAAAAAAATGATAAGTTCAAATGAATGATCTTTGTTGGTGTTTGAAATTTGGAAAACTGTGATCATAATAGTACATACCTTAGGTGATAAAAGTTTATGATTTGTTAATTTGGACTAGTCTAGATGTCCTATTTCATATGTTTAAATTTCGTATGAATTTCTGAGTCATAAATGAATTTCTGAGTCATAAATGAATTTCTGAGTCATAATTGATTGCAAGTAAATTGACTGTTAGGAAATATATTTTTTGCATGAAATCTGTATATTGCTTAATTATTCTTGCCTAATTTTACTTGAACGTATGCTAATCTTTATCCTACTTCTCTTTTATGCATGGTAAATATGGTGGAGTCCAATTGGACTCCTAAATTCATCATTTGTATTTTTTCCGTTGTGCCTAGCCCAACATTGTCTGGGTCCGCCTGACTAAGCCCAAAGGGGGCTGAACTTGTGGAAATGAAGCAGCAGAAGAAGAAAAAAATTGGGCCAATCCCAAATGAATTTGTACCAGCAGAAAAGTCCAAAAAATTGGACTAAGCAAGAAAGAAAAAAATGGGCCAAAGCCCACTACGAAGTAGCAGCAGCTCAAAAGGGCAGAAAGTTGAAAAAATGGACTAAGTCCAAAGAAAAACGGCGGTGGGCCTAAAGAGGGCCCACACACTAGAAATTAGGACAAGATTATTTATGTCTTTAATTTTCAAACTCTTCGGTTGATTGATTAGTTTAAATTGTATAATTTAGATTGACTTTGTAAAGTTTAGTTGAATTATTCCTAAACGAAGTCGAAATTTCTGTTTAAACGTTTTAATACCAATTACTGTTCGTAAAAGTTTTTTCAATCAAATATCAACTCTTTTTCCTTCATGTGTAAAAACAACTCTTTCATGCATTATCTCTTTTAAAATCAACTCTTTATAAAAACAAGGCATTTTTATACAAATCAACCCCCTTTTCAAAAGTTAGTCAACAAGTTAGTTTTTCAATCAAGCTTGGGCAACCGCGAGTTAGCGGATACACTTGGTGCCTTAACACCCTTCTAAGAGTATTAACCTGAACCCTTACCCTTAATCTCTTAACTTTCGAAACCTTTATCTGTTTTGGGGTTTTAAAAGTTTTTATAAGTTTTTCTTGGTTTTTACTTTATAAAAACTATGTGGCGACTCTTGCTTTAAATTGAAGACATTTTGGAAACTTTAATTAGATTTTTGAAATAATTTTCAATAAACAAGTCATTTTTTTCCATCCTTACCGAAAAAGGATCAAAACAGAAATGGTGACTCCGCTGGGGATAATTTGACTAGATTCTAACCATATTGTTTGTAACTAACTTATGTGACTAACTATTCGGGTTTGTAATAATTAGTAAAGTAGTTATGTGTAATTTATGTGTTTAATTATCGCAAATTATAACTGTCATTGCATATTTCACCAAACGACATTCGATTTTATTTATGTTTAGGGGGGTTCATGTTCCCATGGCCTCCCGCCACAAGAAAATACTTTCTCGGGAATACGATAGTTTACGGGTACGTCATGCGTCCAATGGCTATCATATTCTCAACCCAAGTTGTCCACTTAGGACCCGGTCTATTTCAAAACAACCCACTCTAGACCCCTAGCGTAGAGCTAAACCAAAACCCATTTTAGGCATTGGCCTAGGACAACCTAATACCTTAGGGGTATTAGGCCCATTAGAAAGACCACCTTGCGTCTATTGACCACGAGTCAATAAAAAATTATCATCCCTTATTTGTTTAATTGAAGGATGTGATGTCGCATTGTACGAACCATCATCTCTCGGGGTTGGAATATATTTAGATAGTCTTTTATTTTGAAGACTGCCATCCGAAAGGCGTTCGGAATTTGCAAGGAGTTCAAGAAGTTCGAGAATGAAGAGTCCATGGAGGCCTAGCTTAGGAATATACCCCTGCGTGGGACTGATATTCATTTGTACTTCCCTTCCCCTATTTTGTATCCCCGTTTAATTCAATCAATTTGTATACATTATATTTTAGGGCAATGGAATGTCTTACAAACGGCACACATCCTTCAATTTGTTTGGCCTACCTTAGGCATAAAAAGGTCACATATCCGTATAGGACGCTCTATAAACTGTTATATGATATAACTGTCTTACGTGCTTATGTGCGTTGCTCAAATCAAAGGTGAATTGATCCACTCTTATTTGAAAATTTTAGAACCCGTAGGCAGGATAAAACCCACCGTGCAAAGTCCGACCAAAATCATTCTCGAAGTTCTTCAAATTTTCCCAGAAAAAATCCAAAGACTTCTTAATTAAGTCTTGTTCGGAAAACAAACTTGCCCTATCCGAACTACATCTTTTCAGGGCCCGTCCCCCATTTTTAAAGAAATTTTCATTTCCCACTTTGACAAGGGTGACAAAGAGTTCAGAAGTATAACAGGCCAAGATGCTACAAGATCGACGAGTCAACTTTCCTGATAAAACCTACTTATCCAAAATCGATGGGCAAATTCCTGTCTGTCAAACCCTAAAATCAATGATTACTCGTGGATCAATTCGTCTTGACAAAAGCAGCTTTATGTGTTTATTTCCAGTCAAATGTCTTGCGTTGTTTACCACTTATGAAATCTAACATATTCTTCTTTTTGAGTTATTTTTTCTATAACAGGTAAAGAAACTGATCTGTGTTGAGAAAAGATGGTAGAATCCTCTTACCTCACAAAATAAAGAGAAAGCAAGGTTTCCTCCCCTGATCGTAACTTAGGGAAAACAATAATGACTGAGGATACTAAGAACATCGCTTTAACTAGGATGACTACTCTCCTATCTAAGCAAAATGAGTTGATTGCACTACTGACGCAACAAGTTGATAAGATGAGAAATGAGATAAGAGAGACAAGATGTCTGATTAATTTAATCATCCATGCAAAATTACCCACCCCAAGTGAAGAAAGGTCTCTACTTCATGTCCCTCCCTCGAATACGGCGGCACCTGAACTCTCTTCCAACAATACCCTTGCATTTTCTTATAACTGGAGCACGGAAAAGTCTCTCAAATACGACTTGATAAAGCCTTCGCTACAAAGAGTCTACTCTTCAACCCCACAAAGCCCCTATCCCATCTTTTATGCCCGAGCTAAATATCAAACTCCTCCCCCAAAGTACCAAGATCCATCTCCAAATTATCAACCGCCTCCATAAACATACGAAAATTTTCAGCCAAATTTTCAAGCACCAATTCCTTTCTACTCAAATCCACAAATATACCGTGAAGTAGCTACGCCAACATACCAAAATAAAATATTTCATCCAAGTCATAAGAAGAAGCCTCCCCGGGTCTTTACTCCATTAGCTGAAAGCCGAACTCTACTCTTTGATAGACTGAAAGCAGCTGGACTAATTCAGCCTATCGAACCAAAGCCTGCTAACCCAACATTTAAATTCTTCAAACCCAATCGACATTGTGCATATCATTCAGGAAGTGTTGGACATACCACTGAAGATTGCATCAATCTGAAACACGAAATTCAGAACCTAATAGATTAAAGAGTCATCATTCTCCAAACAACCTCTCCTAGTAGCAATCCTTCACCAAAAAATGGAGGGGTGACCATCACTACAGACGAAACTGATGACGAATGGTATGCAAGAACTATTCTTAATAAAGAGAATGATCGAGAATTGCTAAGACCTTTGACTCATCTATCCCAGTCTTTCCCTACAAGTGACGATCAAAAGGGATGGACTAGGAGACCTATTCAAAAAATGTGATGCCATATTGAAAGAAGTCCCTGAAGCAGCCATGATTAGGGACGCCGAGCCTAGCAAAAGTTGCAGAATTGGGTTGCAACTGCCTTCGCTACTCTTCGTTCGGCTGGGTAGACAAAGACTTTGTTTTACAAAAAATGGTGATGGTCCGGATGAGGCTCCGCGACCCGCCCTTTATGTTTTAAATTTCCTCGTACTATTTACTTCTTTCCAAAAGGTATGAACCTAAATTTATGTAGGTGGTAGCCATAGTTTGTAAATATTTTTGGATTTTAATGAAAGCCTCCTTATTTTGAAAACATTTGTCGTTCAAATTTGTTTATGCTTGCTTGTTATTATCTAACCTATTTCGTTTTGATTTCAGTAATAATAAAATAAAACTTGCCACTGTTATGTCATGTCAAGAGTTTAACGAATAACCTGAGTCAGATGACGATGGTTTTGAAGAATATGATGAGAAATTGACAACATAACTAAAAGACTTTGAGAACCAAGAAAAGCCTAACCTAGAGGAAAATGAGGCAGTTAATCTAGGAGACGAACAAGAGGTCAAACAAACCAAAATCAGTGTCCACCTGACAGAAGTGTAGAAAAGAGAGCTCATCAGATTACTCTGAGAGTACATCGACATATTTGCTTGGGCCTACAGCGATATGCCAGGACTAAGCACAAACATAGTCTCCCATTAGTTGCCTATCAATCCTGGATTTGATCCAACCAAGCAGAACATTCGAAAGTTCAAGTCGGATCTAAGTCTGAGAATCAAGGAAGAAGTGACCAAACAAATTCAGTCTGGAGTTGTGGAAGTCACGAAGTATCCGACTTGGTTGGCCAACATCATCCTAGTTCCTAAGAAGAAATATGGGAAGATCAGAATCTATGTCGACTATCGATACCTGAACAGGGCCAGTCCCAAGGATAACTGTCCATTACCCAATATTCACATCCTTATTGATAACTGCGCGAAGCACGAGATGCAATCGTTCGTGGATTGTTTCACTGGATACCATCAGGTCTTAATGGATGAAGAAGATGCCAAAAAGACATCCTTTATGACACCCTGGGGTGTCTATCATTACCGGGTAATGCCATTTGGCCTTAAGAATGCGGGTGCTACTTATATGCGTGCCATGACGACCATTTTCCATGACATGATTCACAAGGAGATCGAGGTATATGTGGATGATGTGATTGTCAAATAACGCAAGAATTCAGATCACTTAACTTATCTAAGAAGGTTCTTTGACCGACTGAGAAAATACAACTTGAAGATGAACCCTGCAAAGTGTGCTTTTGGAGTACCAGCCGACAAGTTGTTGTGATTTATAGTCAGTAGAAGGGGCATCGAGCTTGACCCCTCAAAGATCAAAGCAATTCAGGAGTTGCCTCCCCCGAAGACCAAGAAAGAAGTCATGAGTTTCCTAGGAAGATTGAATTATATTAGTCGGTTCATAGCCCAATCAACGGTCATTTGTGAACCTATCTTTAAGTTATTGAAGAAATATGCACCGACTAAATGGACCGAGGAGTGCCAGCGAGCTTTTGATCATATCAGAAACTATCTATCCTGTCTGCCAGTATTGGTTCCTTTAAGAGAGGGAAGCCTATTATTGCTATATTTGTCAGTTTCAGAAAATGCCTTTGGATGTGTCCTGGGATAACATGATGAAACTGGAAAGAAAGAACGAGAAATTTAGTATCTGAGTAAGAAGTTCACTCCGTGCGAGGCTCGTTATACTTTGCTAGAAAAGACTTGTTGTGCGTTGACTTGGCGTCCGTCCTATACAACGTATCTCATTTCCAGAATGGACCCTCTGAAGTACATATTCCAAAAGGCCATGCCTACGGGGAAATTGGCCAAATGGAAAATGCTGCTATGTGAGTTCGACATTATATATGTGACTCAAAAAGCAATCAAGGGACATGCCTTAGCAGACCATCTAGCAGAAAATCCGGTTGATGAAAATTATGAACCACTCCGAACTTACTTCCCCGATGAAGAAATCCTGTTCGTAGGTGAGTATATTGCTGAGCCATACCCTTGTTGGAGATTGTTCTTCGATGGAGCGGTCAACTTAAAAGGTTCAGGCATTGGAGCAGTCTTGGTATCAGAAACTAGTCAGCACTACCCGGTGACAGCCAAACTCTGTTTCCCGTGCACTAACAACATGGCCGGGTATGAAGCTTGTATTCTCGGTATCCAACTGGCTATTGATATGAATGTCTGAGAACTCTTGGTCATAGGTGATTCTGATTTGCTAATTCACCAAGTTCAAGGTGAGTGGGCTGTGAAGAACCCCAAAATCATGTCGTACGTGAAGATGGTCCAAAATCTGTGCAAAAGGTTCAGGAAGATTGAGTTCAAGCATACTCCGAGGATTCAAAACGAGTTCGCTGATGCTTTGGCAACCATATCCTCCATGATTCAGCACCCCGATCAGAATTACATCGATCCGTTGGTAATAGGTCTCAAAGAACAACCTGTGCACTGTGCGCAAGTCGAAGCAGAATCAGACGGAAAACTATGGTATTATGATATCAAGAGGTATCTAGAAGTTGGAGTCTATCCCAAAAATGCGACTGCCAACCAAAAGAAAACCATTCGTCGAATGGCCAACAACTTTTTCCTAAGCAGAGAAATCATATACAGGAGGACTCCAGACCTTGGATTCTTAAGATGCGTTGACTCGGTTGAAGCCACAAGGTTGTTAGAAGAATGGATTCACCCTAGCCAAGAAGATCTTGCGAACTGGATACTTTTGAATGACCATGGAAAATAATTGTAGCAAGTTCGTGCAAAAATGTCACAAGTGCTAGATCCAAAGAGATTTGATTCAAGTGCCACCTAACGAGCTTCATACAATGAGCGCACCTTGGCCTTTTGTATCCTGGGGCATGGATGTCATTGGTCCCGTCGAGCCATCTACCTTAAATGGCCACAAATTCATTTTGGTAGCTATTGGTTACTTCACCAAGTGGGTGGAAGCTGCTTCTTACAAATCCGTGACTAAGAAGGTCGTAGCTGATTTTGTTAAGAACAATCTAATCTGCCGATTCAAAATCCCTGAGTCAATTATTACCTACAACGGAGAAAATCTGAACAGTCACTTGATGAAGGAAGTATGTGAACAATTCAAGACCACTCACCATAATTTGACCGCATACCGACCACAAATGAATGGAGCTGTGGAAGCCGCCAACAAGAATATCAAGAAGATCTTGAGAAAGATGGTATATAGTCATCGATCCTGGCATGAAATGTTGCCTTATGCTTTGTTGGGATACCGAACGACCGTCAGGACTTCGACCGGAGCGACCCCTTATGTGTTGGTGTATGGTTTGTAAGCAATGATACCCGCTGAAGTTAAAATACCATCCCTTAGAATCATTCAAGAAGCTGGACTAAGCAATGAAAAATGGGTTCGCGCTGGTCATGAGCAACTCATGTTTATTGATGAGAAAAGGATGAGTGTCGTATGCCATGGTCAGTTGTACCAGCAAAGAACGATTCGTGCATTCAACAAAAGAGTGAGAGATCGTATGTTTTCCATAGGACAACTGGTTCTTAAGCGCATTTTTTCCAACCAAGAGGAATACAAAGGAAAGTTTGCACCCAATTGGCAATGGCTGTATGTCATTCAGAAAGTGATATCTGGAGGATCTCTGATCCTATCCAAAATGGACGGTCAAGTATGGACCAAACCAATCAATTCCGATGCTGTGAAGAGATACTATGCTTAGGGATAGTTTTCTTTAATTTCCTTTCCTTGTAATCGCATTTCCCTGATTGTAATTATTTTATGCCTTGTAATAGCTTAAAATATCCCCTATCCTTCATGTACGAACTATGTTTGACCTGAATTCTCAAGGATGAGATACGTAGGCGGCCTGTGTCGGCTTTGATCAACCCCTTAGGAAAATCTATCTTTCCCCCCTCCCTTATCTTGAACTACGTTTGACCTGAATTCTCAAGAATGAGATATGTAGGCGGCCTGTGTCGGCCTCGGTCACACCTTTATTTATTTCTAACATTCTCCCACTTCAAGTGTGGGAACTACGTTTGACCTGATTCCTGCCTCAACGAGATACGTAGGCGCCATAACGGTTTGGTCATATCACCCCAGGAAATGGAATCTGGGGCAGAATTTTTGAGAGACGAATCTCAAAAATTCAGAAGAGAAAGGTCGTTGCCAACAAGACAGGAGAATGCTTGTAGATACGTAAATTCCACAACGGTTCGGTTGTATCGCCCAGGAAATGGAAACTGGGGAAGAATTTTTGAGAAAGAAATCTCAAAAATTTGAAACACGAAGGGCATTAGACTTCGAAGAGTTCCCCAGCAAGAATGTGGAGTAGGCCGAAGAGTAACCAAAATAAATATCGAGAAAGAATCTCGGAATCCCCACAGAGTCTCAAGTCTCCTGCCAAAGGAATAAGGTCCACTATGAAACCTTTAACTGGGGCAGAAATTTTGAGGAGTACCTCAAAAATTTCCACCAAGCTTCATTCAAGAGTTCAACATCAAACTACGAAGAATTCCTCAACACCAAGAGATCAGAGTCTACTTCAAAGTAATTCCCAAGTGGATTAATCCCCAGTTGTGACAGATTTCTCAAAAATCATTTTCGAGCTCCCTTGCTAGGACGACAAAGGATCTTCGTAGTCTGCCAGAAGTATGTCAAAAATGTTAAAACCTCGAATAAAAGACATTCGTTGAGCTAGTACATGACATTACAGGTAGAGCGTTTCCAAAATATCCTTTTTCAAAGTCTTGGTTTTTCAAAGAACTTGTTTGAAAAAGTCTTTACAAAAGATGAGTTTTACTCCTTTAATGTGAATTTGTCTTATGTCTACCGTGGCCCGGGGAGAGTTGAGAGGGACAAATACCCGAGGTTGGAAAGCACACGGAGAAGACAGAACCAGGAGCATAAGATCGAAGGAGGTTAACACAGGCCAGTCTCGACAAAACTAACAATATTTCTGTGAATGCAGGTTATCCCCAAAAGTATACTAGAAAGCAGTCTCAAGTTCAAAGAAATGCAACGAGACCAGATGCCTTAAAATTTGGCGAGAAAATCCCAAAACAGCAGGAAGAAGCCAAAGGGACAAAAGTCCCTTAAGCGGACAAATTCTCTGGTAGCTCACATAAACTACCAGATAAAGAGAAATTGACAACGTTCTTAAGTCCCTAAAGGGATCAGGACATTTCAATCAGCTTCAAATTAGGGGCACCAAACAAAAGAGTGACGACACTCTCCACCAGATTCGTGGCAAGTCAGGGACCACCCCGAACAGACGATGTTCAAAAAGCGATATTTATGGCTGTCCCTGGAAGTGGGCACGACCATTTTGCTCACATTTTGAGCAAAAGTTATTTTGATCAGCTTCATAGATGTTGTCTTTAAAGTCTTTCAAATTTTGACTATAGTCGCTAGTGAAAGCGACACTGTGTCTACTAACTGTTTGCCTTGAGTGCAGGTACCCATAAATGAGTCAACATAAAGACCAGAGGTGATGTTTTCCACAACTCCCCTATGGGACATTGCATCATACATCACTACATGGCATCACATTTTTGCATTCATATTACACCATGACACATTGCATCATGCTGCATTGCATCACATTGCACGATATTGCATCACATGGCATAGCATTATATCGCATCATATCATAACATATCGCATTGAATCATATTATATTGTGTTGCATCGTATTATATGGCATCATATCGCAGGGCCATTGATATTTGCATGCCGAGAGGACCATTCATATTTGTATACCGAGAGGGCCATGTCAAGAAGACCATGTCGAGAGGACCATTCATATTTGCATGCCGAGAGGGCCATGTCAAGAGGACCATGCTGAGAGGGCCATTCATATTTGCATGCCGAGAGGGCCATGTCAAGAGGACCATGCCGAGAGGGCCATTCATATTTGCATGCCGAGAGGGCCATGTCAAAAGGACCATGCTGAGAGGGCCATTCATATTTGCATGCCAAGAGGGCCATTCATATTTGCATGCCGAGAGGGCCATGTCAAGAGGACCATGCGGAGAGGGCCATTCATATTTGCATGCCGAGAGGGCCATGTCAAGAGGACCATGCCGAGAGGTCCATTCATATATGCATGCCGAGAGGGCTATGTCAAGAGGACCATGCCGAGAGGACCATGCCGAGAGGGCCATTCATATTTGCATGCCGAGAGGGCCATGTCAAGAAGACCATGCCGAGAGGGCCATTCATATTTGCATGCTGAGAGGGCCATGTCGAGAGGGCCATGCCGAGAGGGCCATTCATATTTGCATGCAGAGAGGGCCATGTCAAGAGGACCATGCTGAGAGGGCAATTCATATTTGCATGCCAAGAGGGCCATGTCAAGAGGACCATGCCGAGAGGGCCATTTATATCTGCATGTCAATAAGACCATCATCATCATATATTGTAAATACACATCCCCTGCGATGACTATGTCCTTCTGCCAGCTGGCTACAAAAAGAATGACATTCATGGGCGTCCCCAAGTCGCACTAGCTGTGCAGGATCAACCTTAGCATATTTATATCCAGAATCATGTGAGACAGAGGAGTCTGGCGATAAGGATATCATCATCATTATCATTCATTATGTCAAATCTAGCATCCCGCATATTTACATCAGAGATTGCGTGAGATAGAGGAGTCTGATGTCGAGGATATTTATGCACCCCTATTCGGAAGCATCGATCACCAGAAGATGCAGTTATATACCACTTACCATTGATGTCTAAAGTATATAGTCTGAGGGATGTCTATAAGATGCCACCCCAAATCGGACGATGAATCGGATTTCTCAAAATTCAAAGGTCGAAGGTCGTCTGTAAGTCACAACGATATCCGAAATCGGATAGTGTACGAGATTGCCCAAAACTTTACACACTAAGAGTTATCTGTAAGATGCAGCGATATCTGAAACCAGATAGTGCGCGAGATCACTTGAAGATTGACAGTTCAAGGGTAATGCGTAAGTCGCAATAATATCTGAAATTGGATAAAAGTGCAAGACTACCAAAAATTGATAGTCTAAGGGTTATCTATAAGCCGCGACATATCCACGTTGATATTGTGCAGGACTACCCAAAGGCTAGTAATTCAAGGGAAATCTGTAAGTTGCGTTACATCGAAGATCGGATAAAAGTACAGGATTACCTAAAAACTGGCAATTCGAAGGACATCTGTAAGCCGCCTCTATCCAAAGTCGGATGATGTGCAAGATTACTCAAAAGCTGGCAAATTAAAGGCATCTGTAAGCCGCCTCTATCCAAAGTTGGTTGATGTGCTAGATTATCCGAAGGCCTGACAATTCGGGGAATATCTGTTAGCCGTATTGATGCGGATGATACACAAGATTCACCTCGAAGGCGTATGCAAAAGACCGCTACCAAAAGCCAAGAAGGCTGCCGCATTCAAGAGAATTCCATTAAATAATCAAGAGGATCGCCACCATCAAACGACTACAAAGGTCATCATTATTCAAAAATTGCTACACAAGCAATCTTATCTGATAGCCAAGAAGGCTATCATGTTTGATCATCATGAAAGTTGCCATTTCCTAAAAACAGAGACAGGAAAGGACGTCATCTTCCTCAAGAAATAACAGATAAGGAAAAATGAGGTACAAAGCTATCTTTCCTTATTGAGCTACTTTGCTACTAACATTTTGTTTCAAAATATTACCGAGAAAATCCAAGAGGATGAAAATCTCAAACCAAAACAACAGGTACAAAGCACATCAAAAGATGTCAGAACCCGAGATTCAAACATAACCCAAGGATAAGGTATGGCTAAAACCTACCTCTCCGAGTGGAATTCTTTTACTACTAACCATTTTCTTTTGAGATATTATCGAGAGCATCCGAGAAGGATGAAATTCTCAAAGCGAAACCACAGGTGCAGACTACACCAAAAAGGACGTATCACAACGTGGAACTTTTTCTTAGTAGCGACTTGTGACACAGTCCGAAGAGGGATATCAATCTCTTTGGATGCGAGCTGAGGAACAACTCACTACCGCCATCAAACCATACCCCTATCAGAAGGTATGAGGGTATTTCCTATCTTTGGGTCCCAGTTTCGCATCTAGGGTATTTTTTGAACTCACGCTGGATGCAATATTCCTTATTTTTCAAATCCGGGAGACAATACACCTCGAGCTTTGGAAATTATGTCCATGTAGCTCTTATCTATGAATGTTGGTGATATGCCGCCACTTTACGGCATTTTCGATGCCTCTAAACTAAGAACAATCGTACGTTTTTAAGCAACCGTCATCAGTTTTGATGGTTTTATGTTATATTTGTAGGAAATGGAGACAAACGTAGAAAAGGAAGGAAATACGATCAAAAGCGCGCCACTACTTAAGAGTGACGGCCACCATGACGGGCCGTCACACATGTGACGGTCCGTCACCCAGACCGTCAACCTGAGGCAGCTCACTGCCTAGCCACGACAGCCACAGTGATGGTCCGTCAAGCTTGTGACGGTCCATCACCCAGGCCGTCAAGTTTAGACAGAACGCGACGCGGAATCCGAACATTTTTTGGTTTACTTCCTGGACTTCTATAAATACCCTATGTTAGGTTTATTTTATTCATTCACTTACCAATACATTACCCAATAGTTTTAGAAGAGTTTTTAGTCGATTAATGAGAACAACAACACGTTTTCTTGTTCTTGAATTCGTGTTCTTGATTTGTTCTTGGGATCTTGGTTTTTCTTGTTCTTGGATATCTAAAGATTGTTTTCATTATATTGTAAGAATCTCTTCTCCTTATTATGAATATGACTTTCTTCTCTTCTTCTTCTAGCATGATTAACTAAACTCTCACAACTAGGGTTGTGGGAGCCATGGTTAAAGTAGAAATATAGATTCCGGGTAGCGTTGGGTTCAATATATATGTTGTCACGTTGTTAATCATTCATTATTTAACATTTTCTAGTGGTTGCAAACATTAGAACATGCCTAGGTTTAATTTGCTTGAGTAAAGAGATTAAAACCGGGAAACTTGATTAACGACGAGGATTCGAGACTACCAACTCTCGTCTTATGATTAAATGCTGTAACTAGATTAATCTACTTGATGTTTAGGATTGAAATCTAAAAGCACACCTTTTCAAGTTCGAGAGAATTGAAAAGTAAATTCGTCCTATTTGGTTGAGAAACGTTTAGATGATACATTAATTCAACACATCATGACACGCATATAGAAAGAACCCGGTTAAGCCTAGAATCGACATTGTTACCAACGCCATGGTAAACACTTCCCTAGTTCATTCTCCTATTGATTAATTCCTCATACATTATTGTTTGTCTTGTTTACAGATTTGTTCACACAAAACCCCCCCCCCCCCTTTATTTACTGGAAACGATTGACCATTAGTCATCTAATTCACTAAAGACTTAACTTTCACCATATTCCCTGTGGGATCGACCCCAACCTTTGTTGGGTTCTATATTTGACTACGACCGCTTACGCTTCGTTAATTTGAGGTGTAGTTTGGG
Source organism: Jaltomata sinuosa (assembly GCA_003996215.1). Lineage (NCBI taxonomy): Eukaryota > Viridiplantae > Streptophyta > Magnoliopsida > Solanales > Solanaceae > Jaltomata > Jaltomata sinuosa. Next base: position 118,004 of record QJPP01003724.1, read on the forward strand.
CGTTATCAAAAAGTGGCACCGTTGCCGGGGAATACGGTTGTTTATTAAGTCCGGTGTGTTTATTTAACTCTTAGTCATACTTTCCTGCTTTTATGTTTATTTGTTGTTTTTGTTTTTGACAGGGTACAGAGTTGTGCATGCTAAGTACCCGGTGCTCGGGTGAATCAACATTACCTTACGACCCCGAGCTTGCTAGAACGTTAAGGCGGAATATGGCTGCACAACTAGAGGCAGCAAGGATCGCTGCAGAACTGCAGGCCCAACAAAATATGAATGCTGGTGGCCTGCAGGACGATGTTATGCTGAATGATGAGGATATCGACTTGGATGGAGTTTGCGCTACGGGCGCCATTACTCTTCCACCGCTAGCGCCCGGAGCCAAGTTCAACATCACTAGCACGATGATCTAGCTGTTGAACTTGAGAGGAGTGTTCCGTGGTGCCGCTGGTGATGATCCAAACCAGCACCTGATGAATTTCGTGGGCATCTGCAAGTCGTTCGAGTTGCCTGGAGTGAGTCAGACAACAATCAGGCTCAGGTTGTTTCCGTTGTCTCTGTCTGATGAGGCAGCATTATGGTTGACAGAGCTGACCCCCAACTCTATCACAACTTGGGGAGAGTTGAAAGGAGCTTTCCTAGAAAGGTTTTTTCCTCCCTCTAGGATGATACAGTTGAGGGATGAAATTAGCAATTTCAGACAGCAACCTCACGAAGCGTTACATGAGACTTGGTTGCGGTTCAAGAAGAAGCTGACACAATGCCCGAACCATCAGTTGACCGACAACTTTTTGATGCAGACGTTCTACAGGGCATTGAATTCGGCTACCAAGCCGACGTTGGACAACGCAGCATGTGGTGCATTCATGGGTCTCACTTTTGTTGAGGCCACAACTACTTTGGACAAGCTCACCAAAACCAACAGGGCCTGGCATACACGGGATACAGAGGTAGAAGCTAGCACTTATGCAGTTGGTATGTCAGCTGAGCAGCGCAGAAAAGAGGAGGAGCGCGACCAAGACATGGCGCATCTGAAAACGCAGTTGGATCTACTGATAAAGCACTTGTTCTCAGGAGGTATGGAGAAGGTAAAAGCTGTGGGTTCCCAAGGCAGAGCATCAGAGTTGGAAATTGATGAGGAGGCGAATTACTTGGGGGGTTTCCAGTCCAATGGACAAGGAAACCAAGGTCGAACCTATCAGAAGGACAACTACTATGAGAAAGCTGGTTACAGAGATCGCGATCAAGGAAACTGGAGGAATAACACTGATAGAGGTGGGTTGTATGTACCACCTGGTAATCGGGACAAAGCTAGCAACGAGGCAGGGACTTCCAAGCTAGAGAACATGATGGCGAAGATGCTGCTGAAGGTAGAATCGACTGACTCTGGGGTAAAAGAGATAAGGACTGAGTTATCGGCCATGAGTGAAATAGTGGAGGCGCATTCCACCTCGATCAAGCAATTAGAGCAGCAAGTGGGGCAAATCTCGGCATCTCTGAACCAAAGGAAGACATGTACCTTTCCGAGCGACACTACTCATCCGAGGAATGACGCGAGTTGTATGGCGATCACCACAAGAAGCGGAAAAATATTATCGGAATCACATCCGATAATTCAGACTCAAGTTGAGGGTGATAGCGCCAAAGACATAGAGGTTGAGGAGGCTACTCAAAAGCCCGCAGATAAAAGCAAGGAAGCTGAAAAGCTTCCAACTATGATGCCTCGGCCACCGCCTCCGTTCCCACAACGCCTGAAGAAGAAAGCGGAAGATGGTAAGTTCCTGAATTTCCTGACCATGCTCAAGCAAATATCAATAAACATCCCATTGGTGGAAGCGCTTGAACAAATGCCCAGTTATGCCAAGTTCATGAAGGACTTGATCACAAAGAAGAGGTCGGTAAGTTTTGAACCGGAAGACAACCTCCACCACTGCAGTGCTATTTCTTCAAGATCGTTAGTAGATAAAAAGGAAGATCCAGGTGCGTTTACTGTTCCCTGTACTATTGGGAAACTCATCTTCGGAAGAGCCTTGTGTGATCTTGGTGCTAGCATCAACCTGATGCCACGAGCAGTCTATAAACAATTGGGTTTGGGAGCTCCTAAACCAACGTCCATAAGAGTGTTGATGGCTGACCGTTCGGTAAAGCGACCGGTGGGAATATTGTCTGATGTACTAGTCAAGGTTGGTAAGCTTATCTTCTCAGCTGACTTTGTGATCTTGGATTGCGAAGTGGATTTTGAAGTTCCCATAATCTTGGGACGACCATTGCTAGCCACGGCAAGAGTATTAGTTGACATGGAAAGAAACGAACTGACCTTCAGGCTAAACAATGAAGTTGTCAAGTTCGATGTGTCTAAATTGATGAAGCAACCAAGTGACATGAGGGTGGTCGCGCGTCAATGTTATTAAGGAAGCTCCTGCGGATGTGCATCTTGAGGAGAAGGGTTTGGTAGAGACTCTAGCTGTTGTGAGAAGGATGCTGCAAGAAGGGAAACATGTAGAGGAAGGCGGTGAAAATAGATCAAGGAAACAAAAACACCGCAAGAGAATCTGCAAAGAAAGAGCGAAGAAGTTGTCGCGACTAGCTGCGGAGCCGATAAAAGAAGAAGCTGGAATGCAACAAAATGGTGTGGCGTGCACCTATTCCATCGATTTCTCCTGCTTTGGAGACCCTGGCGGTCTCCAACATCATGTCAAAATCTGAGTCCGATGGACCTCACAGGTATTCCTTATTCTCACAGTTTTTAGTTTTCATATGTATGCATTGGGGACAATGCATGAGTCTAAGTTGAGGGTGTTGGGATACCTGTGAGTCATACACCACCGAGGGTTTTTGTTGCTGTGTTTCTTTTCCCTCCGGTGTGCTATCTAGTAGAACCGGCATGTTTAGGTTGTTATTTTAAAAAAAGTTGTTAGTTGTTTTCTAGTGTCGATAGCAAGGCATCATGGCGTTTTTCTTTGACTAAAAGGAGCCCCCTTTAATTTTTTTTTTCCTGGTTGTGTACTTATGTTGAAACGATTGACTGTCTGGATCCTTGAGTGTCATTGTGTGATTATGATTAGAATGAGTATGCTTAAGCCTAGCGGTTGTTTTGATAGTTGGTAGTGATATAGTTTCTTGGTGCCAAGTGTGCGTGAGATTATTGTTATAAATTCTTACTCTGTGCATGCATCCCGGTCTATTTTGTTAAAGTTTGAAGTGGGTTGCTTAGGAAAGGATCACAGGCCCTTTTTGTGTGCAGTCCACTTAACCTATAAGACCGTCCAAATGCAAATAGTCCCTTTGAACCCCGTTTGAGCCATAATTAACCTTGTTCTTTCAATAACCTGTCACCGTTCCTGTTTAACTTTGAATCCCTGTTTTGGCCCTGGTCCTTCCTTGGACATCGTGCACCTCAACTCAGGCAATCAGCCTAAGTTGAGGGTGGCTACTATAGAGATAAACCCTGTTTTGGCCCTGGTCTTTCCGTGGACATTGTGCACCTCAACTCAGGCAATCAGCCTAAGTTGAGGGTGGCTAATATAGAGGTGAATGATAAGAAAAAGAGGATGGAGAAGATTGGTTGTGAATAGAATGGAAATTCCGGGTGTGTGTCTAAGAAAAGAAAAATAAAGAAACGAAAAAGAAGAGATGAAAAAGAAAGAAAAAGAAGTAAAATAAAGAGGCCGCACCTGTAGCGAGAAAGAAGGAAATAAAAAGGTAAATAAGGATGGACAAAGTAAAGTTATGTGGTAATAAGATGTCGGTGATTCCAAGGAGGGTTTAGTCACTATTCCCTAAATGTATCCTACCTGCACCCGAAGCCTCATTACAAGCCTAAACAAGTCCTGTAGTGATCCTGAGTGGCTTTCTGAAGAACTGAAATAGAATAGTAAGGGCAAGCCTATGGTATCGCATGTGCATTGTTTGAAATCGTTTGTGAGTGTGAGCGCTTACCTAGTCCCAAATCTTGTGTGTGGGATTTCTTTGTGGTGAGGGCACCAAAGGTTTCTGTATTTTCTATTGACTGTTAGGATAGCTGTGCGTGTGTATGAATAATGTTCTATCATATCGGAATGACATGTTCGGAACCTTGCAAGTTAGTGTTTCATACATTTGTGTGCTACGAGGGAGCTTGATTTATTGAACTAATGAATGACCATGAGTTGCTAGAGACACGAGTTTGTTTTCTTAGTTGAGTCGTCGTATTATTGTTTTTATGTTATGTTGCTTGAGGACAAGCGAACGTCTAAGTTGAGGGTGTTGATGTGCCGCCACTTTACGGCACTTTCGACGCCTCTAAACTAAGAACAATCGTACATTTTCAAGCAACCGTCGTCATTTTTGATGGTTTTATGTTATATTTGTAGGAAATGGAGACAAACGTAGAAAAGGAAGGAAATACGATCAAAAGCGCGCCACTGCTTAAGAGTGACGGCCACCATGACGGGCCGTCACATATGTGACGGTCCATCACCCAGACCGTCAACCTGAGGCAGCTCACTGCCTAGCCACGACGGCCACAGTGACGGTCCGTCAAGCTTGTGATGGTCCGTCACCCAGGCCGTCAAGTTGAGACAGAACGCGATGCGGAATCCGAACGTTTTTTGGTTTACTTCTTGGACTTCTATAAATACCCTATGTTAGGTTTATTTTATTCATTCACTTACCAATACATTACCCAATAGTTTTAGAAGAGTTTTTAGTCGATTTTGGAGAACAACAACACGTTTTCTTGTTCTTGAATTCGTGTTCTTGATTTGTTCTTGGGATCTTGGTTTTTCTTGTTCTTGGATATCTGAAGATTGTTTTCATTATATTGTAAGAATCTCTTCTCCTTATTATGAATATGACTTTCTTCTCTTCTTCTTCTAGCATGATTAACTAAACTCCCACAACTAGGGTTGTGGGAGCCATGGCTAAAGTAGCGATATAGATTCCGGGTAGCGACGGGTTCAATATATATGATTGTCACGTTATTAATCATTCATTATTTAACGTTTCAGTGGTTTTGCAAACGATTAGAACATGCCCTAGCGTTTTAATTTTGCTTGAGTAACGAGATTAAAACCGGAAACCTTGATTAACGATGAAGGATCGAGACTATAACCAACTCTCGTCTTTAATGATTAATGTTGTAACTAGATTAATCTTTGATTTAGGATTGAAACTAAAAAGCAACGCTTTTTCAATTCGAGAGAAATTGAAAAGTAATTTCGTCTATTTGGTTGATAAACGTTTAGATGATACCATTAATTCAATCACATCGTGACACGCATATAGAAAGAACCCGGTTAAGCCTAGAATCGACATTGTTACCAACGCCATGGTAAACACTTCCCTAGTTCATTCTCCTATTGATTATTCCTCATACATTATTGTTTGTCTTGTTTACGATTTGTTCACACAAACCCCCCCTTTATTTACCGGAAACGATTGACCATTAGTCATCTAATTCACTAAAGACTTAACTTTCACCATATTCCCTGTGGGATCGACCCCAACCTTTGTTGGGTTCTATATTTGACTACGACCGCTTACGCTTCATTAATTTGAGGTGTAGTTTGGGCGTTATCAGTTGGGGCCTCACATTTGTAATAGAGATAACTGCAAGCCTCTTTTCTGTAACTCAATTGCTTGTCGCTCATCCCGAGCCAAAGGTTGTCTTGACATAAAGATTACCTTTTCCCCCGATCGAGTCAAACTACAAGCATCTTGATTCCTAAAGTTTTGGATATGTAGGCGGGCTCTATGTTGAAAACTCGGCTACATTCAAAATTCCCTAAATCCTTTCACTCCCCAGCTCTCCGGTCTCTTCATACTCCAAAACCGGGAAAGTTTGGAATTCCTTGGAAATCATGCGTAAAATCAAGCGTCTTGAACTACAAGTGGCATGAATTCTCATGTAACCTAATATATGTAGGAAACTCAATACCTGAGTTTGGCTATGATTTCTTAAAATTCGTGCTAAAACCAAACACCTCCCGAGGATGGACTTGTGATTGGATAAAAATTGGGAATGTCAAATCCCTTGGCCTAGGGTTCATTGCACTCACCCTACCCAAAGGGAGGGGAAATTGTTGACACCCAATTTTTACCTGCCACATTGCAAATTAATTTGGACCTTTTAAAATTTTAAACAATTTTTGAAATAATAATTTTATCAAAAGAACAAAATTTTTTAAATCAGCTTTACCAATAGTTCTGAGTAATGATTTTTATTTTTCATATTTAAATATGTGAAATTTATATAAAATTACTTAAAGAATTATTTTTAAAATTTGATTTCATAAGAAAATCTCTTTAAAAGACTAAGCATGTAATTTTCTGCCAAAATTACTTCAAATAAGAGTTAATTGAAAAATTGATTTTATAATTAATTAAAGAGGTGATTATGTATCGAATATAATAATTATTTTCAATTGTTTCAATTTATTAAAGCTCAAAATTAATTTCAATTAATTCATCTCTAAGCCCGATTATTTCAATTTTAGCCAAAACCTGCCTATTCTTTCCTGATTGGCTATTTCCTAAACCTAAAGTGTCCACATTTGCAATTTAAACCCACCCTTATAACACCCTCCTTTCATTTCAGCCGTTTGGGCCAAAACACCCCTGACCCGCTTAGCCCAACACCCTCAGCCGCCCCAGTCTAATCTTTTACCCATTTTAACCTGACCCAACCGGCCCAATCCATGTAATCCACCCCTATACCCTTTCTCTCCTCTTTCTAACACTCCGACTAAACCAAATGCACCCCCTAGCCGCCTCACCTCACTCCTTTCTCTCAAGCTCACGTGTCCCCTATCTCTGCATGTTGTACGAAGCAACGCGCCTCATACAATACCTCAGCATTACCAGTACACCTTCTTCCTTCCCATCTTCATCGTTCTCACAAATGACAACCCTAACGTCTAACAACCTTCAACGTTCACAGTTTCACCATCCCCAAACCCCCATTAAGATTCCCATTTTCCATCTCAAATCCTCCACTAAAGATGTGCTGGCTTCACCCAGAAGCTTCGATAACCAATGAGGTGTCACCCCTCCGCTAAATCAGTGAGATATGTACAAATTTTGTACAAATCCGTTCCCCCTAACGTTATCCAGCTGAGGAATTTGAATTTCCTCAGTAAAATCCCCAAAACCCCCTCTTGTTCCCCCCCCCTTTTCACCCCGATTTCTCCTATAAATACCCCCCAGCTGCATATTGAAGCAACTAATTCTGGGGAAATATTGGGGGTTCTGGAGAATCAATTCTCTAACCTCATATAACTGGCCAACTACTTGGAGAAGAAAACACTAAAATTTGAATCCCAACAAAGTTTAGTACTAATCCGGCGGTGGTGATATTTTCCGGTGAGGTTTGAGGTCATAAGTTGCTGCTCCTAAAAAGGTATACCCTCACCCACCTCACTCTTCTTTCTTTACTATTTTTTTCCTCTTTTTTTTACACCATGTGATATCTGAGTTTAGTAAAATATGGATTCTAAGCCTGTTTATTGTTTTATTGCTGTTATGGTTTTAAAATGTTGTTATTTTGAGTATTGAACTCTCTTAGAAATTTCATAGTCTTCATTGGGTTTTGTTCGACTGAGATATCTTGTAAATGCTATGATATGAATATGAAGGCTGTTTTGTTCATAAAATGCTTGAACCTTCTTGTTTTTCCCCAATCCCTCTGTCATGGTTATTCCCCTATCTTGTTTACTGATTCTGTCTAAATATTGCACCATTTCTCACATGTGAATTTGTTAAATACTAGTGCCGTTTTCTCATCATTTTAGGTTAGTATTGTTCTAAGTCCTCTATAGAAATCTCATGGTTTCACTAGTTTTTGTTCGACCTGTGTGATATCTAAATGCTATGAACATGAATGTGGAATCTGTTATTAGGATTTAGGTTAGAAAATGCTTGACCCTTTCCTGTTTGTCTTTAATCTCTTTGGTCTTGCCTTTGTCCTGTTTCCCTTCACTGTTTCTTCTATGCTAAATTAACTATGTGATGGTACCAACTTGTGTACATGAATTGCTAGTGTTATTTCCTCATGTTTAGGGTGATGTTTATGGTATTTCTCTTGAGAAATCCCATGGTTTTACTGGTTTTTGTTTGATTTGTATGACATGTATATGTTATGAATATGGGTTTTAGACTTGTTGTTAGAATTAATTGATACAAAGTGGTTAATGTTGTTCAACCCATCCCTATTTCTCCCCTATTTTATTTAGGCTTGATCAAAGCTCCCATCCTCCTTTCTTTCCCTTCTCTTTACTGATTTGATCATGATATCTTTGTGGGAAGTTTGCTAGTTATGGTTTAGAATTTTTTTAAGTCTGGCTTGAAAATGTTGAATCTTGTGTTGTTATGTGAATTTCTCTAAGTGCATATGAGTTTTGTTGTGATTAGAAACTAGAAGTGGGTCATATTCTCTCATGATATGCTTTTCACCTTTACAAGTTCCTATGTTCCATCCTTCAATATATATTGTTTTCATTGCCTGTTTTTGTATGCTACATGCTTCATGTGAACCTTGAACTGGCGTGATTTGGATAATTGTTTTGGGCATTATACTATTTTAAATCCAGACTGTGTTGTGAAGTCATGTTAGAACATTGGTTTTGATCTTTGCCATGATAACAGTTTCCTCTAAATACCCCCCTCCTTGTTCCTCATGTAATTTTCAACTAGTTATACATTTGCGACTGATTGAAATCTGTCCAGCCCTTTGGTTTTCTTCTAATTTGTATTTCTTTGGTGATGTGAGATATTAAGGCTAGGTTCTTTAGCTAGCTTTTCATGCTCTAGATGATCTATGTTAAGCTGTTTAAAAGGTCCCTTTTTGTGCCCAAAATCTTCATTCTCCTTAGGTTTAAATTTTTAAAGTTTAGATGTTGAAAATGACTAAGTGTGATGAGTATGTTTTAAAGACTGGTTTGTGCCTATATGATATCATGTCATGTTCTTTCCTTTCAAATCTGTGCATATATGATCTATTTGATCTATTCTCTTTTATCTCCTTTGACTTCTAGAAAAAAATGATAAGTTCAAATGAATGATCTTTGTTGGTGTTTGAAATTTGGAAAACTGTGATCATAATAGTACAGACCTTAGGTGATAAAAATTTGTGATTTGTTATCTTGGACTAGTCTAGATGTCCTATTTCATATGTTTAAATTTCGTATGAATTTCTGAGTGATAATTGATTGCAAGTAAATTGATTGTTAGGAAATATATTTTTAGCATGAAATCTGTATATTGCTTAATTATTCTTGCCTAATTTTACTTGAACATATGCTAATCTTTATCCTACTTCTCTTTTATGCATGGTAAATATGGTGGAGTCCAATTGGTCTCCCAAATTCATCCTTTGCATTTCTTCCGTTGGGCCTAGCCCAACATTGTCTGGGTTGCCTGACTAAGCCCAAATGGGGCTGAACTTGTGGAAATGAAGCAGCAACAGAAGAAGAAAATTGGGCCAAGCCCAAAAGAATTTGTACCGGCAGAAAAGTCCAAAAAAATGGACTAAGCAAGAATGAAGAAAATGGGCCAAAGCCCACTACGAAGTAGCAGCAGTCCAAAAGGGCAAAAAGTTGGAAAAAATGGACTTAAGTCCAAAGAAAAATGGCGTTGGGCCTAAAGAGGGCCCACACACTAGAAATTAGGATATGATTATTTATGTCTTTAATTTTCAAACTCTTCAGTTGATTGATTAGTTTAAATTTTATAATTTGGACTGACTTTGTAAAGCTTAGTTGAATTATTCCTAAACAAAGTTGAAATTTCTGTTTAAACGTCTTAATACCAATTACTGTTCGTAAAAGTTTTTTCAATCAAATATCAACTCTTTTTCCTTCATGTGTAAAAACAACTCTTTCATGAATTCTCTCTTTTAAAATCAACTCTTTATAAAAACAAGACGTTTTTATACAAATCAACCCCGTTTTCAAAAGTTAGTAAACAAGTTAGTTTTTCAAACAAGCCCGGGAAATCGCGAGTTAGCGGATACTCTTGGTGCCTTAACATCCTTCCAAGAGTATTAACCTGAACCATTACCCTTAATCTCTTAACTTTCGAAACCTTTATCTGTTTTGGGGTTTTAAAATTTCTTATAAGTTTTTCTTGGTTTTTAGTTTATAAAACTAAGTGGCAAGTCTTGCTTTAAATTGAAGATGTTTTGGAAACTTTAATTAGATTTTCGAAATGATTTTCAATAAACAAATCATTTTTTTTGTCCTTACCGAAAAAGGATCAAAACATTAAGAACTTGCCATCCATTGTAGTCGTTATAGTCTTAGCTTGAGTAATCTTGATTTAATTGGTTTAGTTGTAGTAGTATCGTAGTTATAGGATAGAGCTTACTCAAGGATGAGCAAGAGTTTAAGTGTGGGATCTTGATGTGAGGCTAAAAGTCATGATTTTATACTATCGTTTGCCTCACATTTTACTTATTTTAATACGGTTTTGATCTTACTTTATACAAAATACGCTTATGTAGCTTGTCTTGGTTTGTAAGATGAATAATGATGGAAATTGCATGGATTTGGAGCATAATGGAGTCATATTGAAGCCTTGAAGTCTGAGTAGAAGAAGATGATGATAATACAGAGCATGTACATGGATAATAGATCAAGACGAATACTTAACAGAGGCAAAAAAATACATTATGAAAGGGCCCTAGGCGCTGCCCTAGGCACCCCCAAGTGCATGTGAACAGACCACATGAAGGAGGCTGCCCAAATGGCCTAGTGCGCCGCACAGGGCATTTCCATAATGCAATTTTTGGGCAGTTTTTTCCCAATTCATTTTAAAGAAGGAAAATAGACCCAGAACCCCCCCAAACCCTATAAATACTACCCTTAGGCAATTTTTGTGAAAAGAACAAATAGAGAACGAAAAGGAGGAGAGGGAGAATGATATAGTAGAGAAACTTTTAACCTGGGAGAGCTTGGAGTCGCCGTAGAGACAGGAGAACATTGATTTTACCCTTTCTTCTCCATTATTTATGTATTTTTACATTTTGGATTAGATGATCTATAGTTATTCCTCCATGCTATGTGGAGAGAGACTTCTCATCTAGGGTTATGGTAGTTTCATAATTGTTGTTGTATGAACTTGATTTGAATTATTAAGATACTTATCATCGTTCTACGACTCGTTTTGTTGCGTACTTTCTCTTTCTCTTAATTATTTTATTTGCTTGATCAACATTCAAATACTATCTATGGTGCATGGATCGAACTAGGAATAGGTAATTCATGTACGCAATAAGAGAAGGTAGGGCTTGGTTGTGAACTCTATAAGAAGGGGAAATGATTCACTAACGTGGATAAGAATATACCCATTAGCCTTACCCAGTTGATATGAAAGAGAAATCACATGCACTTTACTATTGATCGACGACCATAGAAATATAGGCGTTAGGAATAGTCAAGTAGGCATAGAGTTTGTTTGGAAAGACGCTCAACATCGCAAATATCAACCCACAACTAGTAACCCGATAAATAATCAGAATCAGTTCAAGTGACTACTCAACATGATTGATAGCAAATCCATAGCCCTAGATCAATTTTATATTATTAATTATGTAAGAATTCACTCTTTGTTTGGTCAATTATTCATTAGTTAGCTTATCTTTATCCTTAGTTTAGTTAATCCATAAATAAATCATTAGGTTTTATCGCTTGAATAAATAATTAGAATTAGTTTAATTTAGTAAATAGTTAATTGACAAGTTTTTGTGGGTATGATATCTGTACTTACAATCCTATATTACTTGTACGATCGCGTACACTTGCATGTGCATTGGACATAACAAGTTTTTGGCTCCGTTGTTGGGGACTTAGAAATTAACTATTTATCTATATTAAACTTTTTTTTTATCTATGTAAGTTTTATATTCAATTTTTTGTTTTTTATTGAATTTTCATACATATTTATTTTTTTAAAATAAATAAATAATAATAAAGAAAATAAATAAATATATTTATTGTGCTACCTTCTTAACATGACATATTGGATAGAAATTGGTTGAAGGATAGGTATTCATATGTTGATATTTCTTGTATTTACTATGGAGGACCACACTTGAATATAAATTGTCATAATGTTTGAGAAAGAGGGTTGTGTGCACCTTCTTAATCCTTTGTGAGGAAATTTTATAGTATATGTGGTTGTTTGAATGGTCATTGGATTTATTGTGCTAATTAGTATTCTCTATCCCCGAAGCCCTTTATGATTCTTATGTTTGTTTATGATGTTGACAGGGGTACTGAAGTGGAGGATGTAGAAAGTCAAGCTCAGACAAATAATTTGATAAGACAAATACAAGAGTACACTACAGTGTTGTGGTAGCAGACTGATAAGTAGGTAATCTACAAATTTATTGAGCGGTTATCCATGAATTATTGCTATGTTTTGAATAGATTTAGAGGTTCTTATGGCCTTAATTGGTGTCTATGCAGGTACTTGTGATCAAAGAGGGAAAACAAGGAAATGGACCCAAAAAGGGCTTAAAAGGGGTGAAGTGTGAAGTGATCAAAAAGGATGGAGATTCTGCCTTGAGATGCGGCGCTTGTGAGACACGCACAAGCCTTGGTGCATTCCGCACCTCTCACCGCATAGAGCCTTGAATCGACTGAAGGATCTGTTATGAGGTGCGACCATTGTGCGATGCACATAACTCATGGTGCAAACCGCACCTCCTTTGCACGAGGTCTCCCAAGTAAGCTGAGTCACTGGTTTAACTGAAGAGGGTGTGTGATGCGCACATATTGACGTGAGAACTGCATGTCGCGCCGCATACCACCCGAAGGGCATTATTGTCCAGAAATTTAGTGACATTTTGGGAAAGTATTTAAACCTATTTTAGGCACAATAGTAAATAAAATTCTTCAGTTCTGAATACTCTAGAGTAATTTTAACTTTGAGAATAAGTTTTCTCTCTAAGAAGAAGATGAGGGTTTCAATCAATTCTCTCTTCCAATTCTTAGTTCACCATTTGTATACAAAACTGAGCTTAGATATTGAAATTACACTTGAATAAAGAGGAATTTGACTTACCTACTTAGTATATCTCTTTCTTTTAATATGAGTAGCTAATTTCATTGTCTAGGGATGTGTTGATAATGGGTGCTTGACAAATGAGTGTGGGTATTGCTAATTCTTGCTTATAATTGCTTATTTGACATAGGTCTAGTAGTTTCACCAAGTTTTAATCCTAAAATTGGTGGTTGCAAACATTGATTTTCCTTACTTGGTTATGTTGTTGCTTGAAAGAAAATTTCATAACTTCGAATGTGAAATTACTAGTGGGAATTTGGGGCTTCCATTTAGATTGAGGCTAGAAATAACTCATATCAACGAAATCACCCATTTAAGGGTCTAAGCTAGAAATATTATGACCTTTCTAAGCTTTAGCTTGGTTGTTTGTTGTTAAATCGATAGTGCTTTAACCGAGGCTATCGGACATATGGTTGTTGATTGAGAGATGAACAACCATACCTAAAACCAAGGCTACCTATGTCAATGAGCGAGAATTTGCGTGAATAGGCAATCTCCCTATCCCAAACTAGAGCCCCATTGGACGCACATCCCTAGTCGTCTACTCTCATTTGTATACCCATTTTACTTTATTGTATTTCTTGAATTTATATTATTGTGGCAGAATCCCAATTCCCCCCAATCCTTTACTTTGATGTTTTAAACACTTACTATCTTAGTGAAGTCATTTCATTATAATCATCATTGTGCTATCTACAAGTCTTTGTGAATACGACCCCAACATCCATTGGGTACTTATAAATGTGTTTTGTTTGACAATCGTTGATACCTCCATCTTGGAGAGTACTTTTGAGCATTTATCCAAAATGGCGCCATTGCCGGGAACTTGATTTGATAGCTATTTTTGATTGTAGATTTTGAATTACTTTGAGAGTACTTATTGCTTTTATTTTGTTGTTGTTGTTGGTTGATTGCAGGCACACATATCTCAAGCATCAATGCCTAGTACTTCTCACTCAACCTACGTGCACTTGATTTTGCTACCTTGTTAGACCATAAGTTGGATTTTTGGGAGCCGAGGAAGCAATGGGTGCGACCTCCGCTAAAGATATTGAGGATTGGTTAAAGAATGGTGCACGAAGGGATAGAGAGCTATCAATCGCCTCCACACTTCTTGAATTTATGGTGAGGTGTGAAACAAATGACCGAGTTGAAACAATTGACGCCATTGGTGTTGTTGGGGCTGTGAGGCTAGTAGAAGATGTTGAGAGTTCGAATGAGGGTAGTGATGAGGTGCTTGTGGCTGACCACGAGGTGGGTTCCCATGAAAGATCCCAAAGATTGGGCATACATGATCATGGGAATCAAGGTCGGAATGAACAAAATGATGGCTCTAGGATTGAAAGTATGCTTGTGCAGGTATTGGAGAAAGTAGGGGAAACAAACGGAATCACCAAGGGGTTGAGTCATGACCTTGAAAGTATTGCCCAAACCGTGAAATCTCACTCCATAGACATTGAACGTCTTGAAGATAGAAATCTTTGGCTCAGCTCGCAATTCGAATCTAGGCAAGCCAAGAATGAAGAAAGGAATAGTGGTGTAGAGAGCTCACTCAACCCCATTGATGTTGTAATGCCAATGGTAAGCAAACCTAGAAATAAGCGAGCTTGGGGAAATGGTTTGACCAAATCTATGCAATGCGAGAGCGAGGTGCCTAAACTTTTCAAACCTTTCCCTACATGTCCACCTCCTTCCCCTAATTGGAGAGCAGGACCGGAGAAGGTCAATTTCAAAGGTTAGGAGTTTCGATTTGAGCGTTTATCAAAAATGGTGCCGTTGTCGGGGAATAATTTGGCTTATTGAGTTAGTTTTGAATTTGAGTTTACTTACTCGAGTTTAATTTTGTGAATAATTGTTTTTCTTTTATTTTGTTTTATTTTTTGTTGATTGATTTCATGGAATCTCAAAATGATAGAGGTGTTGGTGGTTGCAACCCTTGTTATATTGATCCTTGCTGTCATTGTGGAGGACCCCACCTTCGGCGGAAATGTAAGATTGGCCCTAGGATAGGGAGGTATTGACCTTTGTGTTCCTATGATGGGCAAAATTGCTATTTATGTGGTGGTCATGATGGACATTGGAGCAATTGCCCTAATGACCATCTTCCTCCCCCTTCTTATACTAACCACGTTGCTAGTGGTGCTTGTGATCTTAATAGGAACCATGAATTAGCAAGCGAAGAAGGCATATGGGCTAAGCTCCAAACCATCCTAACCTCGCTAGAAACCCAAGAGGAGGGTATGAAATCCATAATGCAAGGTTTGGTGGAAATGAGAATAAAGGAAGACAAGGAGATAAATCATGCCAAGCAATCCATGGCAGATTTGTCCATGCCTTTTGCTCAAGTTGATGAAGAAGACACTTACCCGTAAAGCCTATATGCCATGGTTCAATGTCTCTTGGACAAGCAAGATATCACAGAGGAGGGTGTGCATTCAATAAAGCAAGACTTTGTGGATGCAAGAGCTAAAGAAGAAAAGGAGAGAAAATGTGCTTCGCAACCCATGGTGGTATTGTCTACTCCTTGTAGCCATATTGATGAAGAAAACCATCCGATCCAAGAACATGAACAAATTTCGAACATTGAACACCATCAAATTCACTTCGAGGATGATGATGAAGATTTGAAAAATATGACATCCCCCGAGAGTGAGTTTGTACCGGTGGTGGTTGAACCCCAACAAGAGGAAAAATTTATGTTAGGTGAGGTGGTGAGCCTAGAATGGATGTTGGAACTAACTCGCCAACTTGAGGCCTATGGGGAAGAACGTGAAAGAATGCTACCAATGTTTGAGATATTGTTGAAAAGGCATGTCAAGAGAAAGCAAAAAGAAGGGGGACTTGAAATTGCTATTCGAAACTTAAACACTAACGTCAATGCTAGAATTGACACATACACGAACGTGGATAGTGGTTGTGAGTTATTCCCTATTGAAGATGAAGACACAAGTGATGCTCATGAATTAAAGGTGGTGAGGCAGCCAACTACCTCATATATGACTCGTGATGCCAAGATTATGCAAATGATACTAAAGTTGCAAGGCAAAGTCCAACGATTCATCTTGAAAGACTCTAGTACATTCAAAAGTGAGAAAATGATGAATGAAACAAGATTGAAGGTGGAGAAGGCCAAATCCGAATCCAACCACTTGTCAACCTTGAGTTTGGTTGAATGGACAAAAGTTGAAGTAATCAAGCTCTTGGAGGACCTTGTAAAGAGAATGGATCAAGGTTTAACCGGTTTCAAGTTTGTTATTACAAGGGGACAAAGTGACCTTTCTCACTTGAAGGCTAAAAAGTGCAAAATGCGGAACCACGAAAATGGCGTTCTCCTGTTCAAACCTTCTCCCCGGGATTGTCACTGGAAGTTTGATTCGAGTTTGGGTTGAAGGTTCAAACATTTCAAGTGTAGATTTTGATGGTGAGGTAGCCGGCATCGCGCCACGACGTTAAATTGTGCGCTTGATGGGAGGCAACCCATCATTTTTATTCTTTAATTCACTTTTTTTTTCTTTTTGGTTTGTTTTTAGGTGCCCCAAGGAATGAGAAAAATAACCAAGTGTTAAAAAGCATCCAAAAAGCACTCTTCCAGGTGCGGAACGCTTTGGTGCATTCCGCACCTCTCTCCGCATGGAGCCTTGAATCGACTGAAGGATCTGTTATGAGGTGCGGCCATTGTGCGATGTGCATAACTCATGGTGAGAACCGCACCTACTTTGCACGAGGTCTCGCAAGTCAGCTGAGTCACTGGTTTAACTGAAGAGGGTGTGTGACACGCATATATTGACGTGCGAACTGCATGTCGCGCCGCATACCACCCGAAGGGCATTATTGTCCAGATATTTAGTGACATTTTGGGAAAGTATATAAACCCATTTTAGGCACAATTGTAAATAAAATTCTTCATTTCAGAATACTCTTGAGTAATTTTAACTTTCAGAATAAGTTTTCTCTCTAAGAAGAATAAGAGGGTTTCAATCAATTCTCTCTTCCAATTCTTAGTTCACCATTTGTATACAAAACTGAGCTTAGATATTGAAATTACACTTGAATAAAGAGGCATTTGACTTCTACTGGGTATATCTCTTTCTTTTAATATGAGTAGCTAATTTCATTATCTAGGGATATGTTTATAATGGGTGCTTGACAAATGAGTGTGGGTATTGCTAATTCTTGCTTATAATTGCTTATTTGACATAGGTCTAGTAGTTTCACTAAGTTTTAATCCTAAATTTGGTGGTTGCAAACATTGATTTTCCTTACTTGGTTATGTTGTTGCTTGAAAGAGAATTCCATAACTTCGGATGTGAAATTACTAGTGGGAATTTGGTGCTTCCATTTAGATTGAGGCTTGAAATAACTCATATCGACGAAATCACCCATTGAAGGGTCTAAGCTAGAAATAGTATGACCTTCCTAAGCTTTAGCTTGGTTGTTTGTTGTTAACTCGATAGTGCTTTAACCGAGGCTGTCAGACATATGGTTGTTGATCGAGAGATGAACAACCATACCTAAAACCAAGGCTACCTATGTCAGTGAGCGAGAATTTGTGTGAATAGGCAATCTCCCTATCCCAAACTAGAGCCCCATTGGACGCACATCCCTAGTCATCTACTCTCATTTGTATACCCATTTTACTTTATTGTATTTCTTCAATTTATATTATTGTGACAGAATCCCAATTCCTCCCAATCCTTTACCTTCATGTTTTAAATACTTACTATCTTAGTGAAGTCGTTTCATTACAATCATCATTGTGCTATCTACAAGTTTCTGTGAATATGACCCCAACATCCATTGGGTACTTATAAATGTGTTTTGCTTGACAATCGTTGATACATCCATCTTGGAGAGTACGTTTGAGAATTTATCCAAAATGGCGCCATTGCTGGGGACTTGATTTGATAGCTATTTTTGATTGTAGATTTTAAATCACTTTGAGAGTACTTATTACTTTTATTTTGTTGTTGTTGGTGGTTGATTGCAGGCACACATATCTCAAGCATCAATGCCCAGTACTTCTCACTCAACCTATGTGCACTTGATTTTGCTACCTTGTTAGACCATAAGTTGGATTTTTGGGAGCCGAGGAAGCAATGGGTGCGACCTCCGCTAAAGATATTGAGGATTGGTTAAAGAATGGTGCATGAAGGGATAGAGAGCTATCAATCGCCTCCACACTTCTTGAATTTATGGTGAGGAGTGAAACAAATGATCGAGTTGAAACAATTGACGCCATTGGTGTTGTTGGGGCTATGAGGCTAGTAGAAGATGACTAGAGTTCGAATGAGGGTAGTGATGAGGTGCTTGTGGCTGACCACGAGGTGGGTTCCCATGAAAGATCCCAAAGTTTGGGCATACATGATCATGGGAATCAAGGTCGGAATGAACGAAATGATGGCTCTAGGATTGAATGTATGCTTGTGTAGGTGTTGGAGAAAGTAGGGGAAACCTACGGAGTCACCAAAGAGTTGAGTCATGACCTTGAAAGTCTTTCCCAAACCGTGAAATCTCACTTCATAGACATTGAACGTCTTGAAGATAGAAATCTTTGGCTCAACTCGCAATTCGAATCTAGGCAAGCCAAGAATGAAGAAAGGAATAGTGGTGTAGAGAGCTCACTCAACCCCATTGATGTTGTAATGCCAATGGTAAGCAAACCTAGAAATAAGCGAGCTTGGGGAAATGGTTTGACCAAATCTATACAACGCGAGAGAGAGGTGCCTAAAGTTTTCAAACCTTTCCCTACATGTCCACCTCCTTTCCCTACTTGGAGAGCACAATTTGAGCATTCATAAAAAATAGAGCCGTTGTTGGGGAATAATTTGGCTATTGAGTTAGTTTAGAATTTGAGTTTACTTACTCGAGTTCAATTTTGTGAATAATTGTTTTTCTTTTATTTTCTTTTATTTTTTGTTGATTGATTTCATGGAATCTCAAAATGATAGAGGTGTTGGTGGTTGCAACCCTTATTATATTGATCCTTGTTGTCATTGTGGAGGACCCCACCTTTGGCGGAAATGTAAGATTGGCCCTAGGATAGGGAGGTATTGACCTTTGTGTTCCTATGATGGGCAAAATTGCTATTTATGTGGTGGTCATGATGGACATTGGAGCAATTGCCCTAATGACCATCCTCCTCCCCCTTCTTATGCTAACCACGTTGCTAGTGGTGCTTGTGATCTTAATAGGAACCATGAATTAGCAAGCGAAGAAGGCATATGGGCTAAGCTCCAAACCATCCTAACCTCGCTAGAAACCCAAGAGGAGGGTATGAAATCCATAATGCAAGGTTTGGTGGAAATGAGAATAAAGGAAGACAAGGAGATAAATCATGCCAAGCAATCCATGGCAGATTTGTCCATGCCTTTTGCTCAAGTTGATGAAGAAGACACTTACCCGTAAAGCCTATATGCCACGGTTCAAAGTCTCTTGGACAAGCAAGATATCACAGAGGAGGGTGTGCAATCCATAAATCAAGACTTTGTGGATGCAAAAGCTAAAGAAGAAGAGGAGAGAAAATGTGCTTCGCAACCCATGGTGGTATTGTCTACTCCTTGTAGCCATATTGATGAAGAAAACCATCCGAGCCAAGAACATGAACAAATTTCGAATATTGAACTCCATCAAATTCATTTCGAGAATGATGATGAAGATTTGAAAAATATGACATCCCCCGAGAGTGAGTTTGTACCGGTGGTGGTTGAAACCCAACAAGAGGAAAATTTTGTGATTGGTGAGGTGGTGAGCCTAGAATGGATGTTGGAACTAACTCACCAACTTTAGGCCTATAGGGAACAACGTGAAAGAATGCTACCAATGTTCGAGATATTGTTGAAAAGGCATGTCAAGAGAAAGCAAAAAGAAAGGGGATTTGAAATTGCTATTCGAAACTTAAACACTAACGTCAATGCTCGAATTGACACATACACGGACGTGGATAATAGTTGTGAGTTATTCCCTATTGAAGATGAAGACACAAGTGATGCTCATGAATTTAAGGTGGTGAGGAAGCCAACTACCTCATATATGACTCGTGATGCCGAGATTAAGAAAATGATACTAGAGTTGCAAGGAAAAGTCCAACGATTCATCTTGAAAGACTCTAGTACATTCAAAAGTGAGGAAATGATGAATTTAACAAGATTGAAGGTGGAGACGGCCAAATCCGACTCCAACCACTTGTCAACCTTGAGTTTGGTTGAATTGACAAAAGTTGAAGTAATCAAGCTCTTGGAGGACCTTGTAAAGAGAATGGATCCAGGTTTAACCGGTTTCAAGTTTGTTATTACAAGGGGACAAAGCGACCTTTCTCACTTGAAGGCAAAAAAGTGCAAAATGCGGAACCACGAAAATGGCCTTCTCCTATTCAAACCTTTTCCTCGGGATTGTCACCAGAAGTTTTATTCGAGTTTGGGTCGAAGGTTCAAATCTTCCAAGTGGAGATCTCGATGATGAGGTAGCCGGCATCACGCCACGACGTTATATTGTGCGCTTGATGCGAGGTAACCCATCATTTTTATTCTTTAATTCACTTTTTTTTCTTTTTGGTTTGTTTTTAGGTGCCCCAAGGAATGAGAAAAATAACCAAGTGTTAAAAAGCATCCAAAAAGCACTCTTCCAGGTGCGGAACGCTTTGGTGCATTCAGCACCTCTCTCCGCATGGAGCCTTGAATCGACTGAAGGATCTGTTATGAGGTGCGGTCGTTGTGCGATGTGCATAACTCATGGTGCGAACCGCACCTACTTTGAACGAGGTCTCGCAAGTCAGCTGAGTCACTGGTTTAACTGAAGAGGGTGTGTGACATGCATATATTGACGTGCGAACTGCATGTCGCGCCGCATACCACCCGAAGGGCATTATTGTCCAGATATTTAGTGACATTTTGGGAAAGTATTTAAACCCATTTTAGGCACAATTGTAAATAAAATTCTTCAGTTCAGAATAATCTTGAGTAATTTTAACTTTGAGAATAAGTTTTCTCTCTAAGAAGAAGAAGAGGGTTTCAATCAATTCTCTCTTCCAATTCTTAGTTCACTATTTGTATACAAAACTGAGCTTAGATATTGAAATTACACTTGAATAAAGAGGAATTTGACTTACCTACTTGGTATATCTCTTTCTTTTAATATGAGTAGCTAATTTCATTATCTAGGGATATATTGATAATGGGTGCTTGACAAATGAGTGTGGGTATTGCTAATTCTTGATTATAATTGCTTATTTGACATAGGTCTAGTAGTTTCACCAAGTTTTAATCCTAAAATTAGTGGTTGCAAACATTGATTTTCCTTACTTGGTTATGTTGTTGCTTGAATGAGAATTTCATAACTTTGGATGTGAAATTACTAGTGGGAATTTGGGGCTTCCATATAGATTAAGGCTAGATATAACTCATATCGAAGAAATCACCCATTTAAGGGTCTAAGCTCAAAATAGTATGACCTTCCTAAGCTTTAGCTTGGTTGTTTGTTGTTAAATCGATAGTGCTTTAACCTAAGCTGTCAGACATATGGTTATTGATCGAGAGATGGACAACCATACCTAAAACCAAGGCTACCTATGTCAATGAGCGAGAATTTGCGTGAATAGGCAATCTCCCTATCCCAAACTAGAGCCCCATTAAACGCACATCCCTAGTCGTCTACTCTCATTTGTATACCCGTTTTACTTTATTGTATTTCTTGAATTTATATTATTGTGACAGAATCCCAATTCCCCCCAATCCTTTACTTTGATGTTTTAAACACTTACTATCTTAGTGAAGTCATTTCATTATAATCATCATTGTGCTATCTACAAGTCTCTGTGAATACGACCCCAACATCTATTGGGTACTTATAAATGTGTTTTGTTTGAAAATTGTTGATACCTCCATCTTGGAGAGTACGTTTGAGCATTTATCAAAAGTGGCGCCATTGCCGGGGACTTAATTTGATAGCTATTTTTGATTGTAGATTTTAAATCACTTTGAGAGTACTTATTGCTTTTATTTTGTTGTTGTTGGTGGTTGATTGCAGGCACACATATCTCAAACATCAATGCCAAGTACTTCTCACTCAACCTACGTGCACTTGATTTTGCTACCTTGTTAGACCATAAGTTGGATTTTTGGGAGCCGAGGAAGCAATGGGTGCGACCTCCGCTAAAGATATTGAGGATTGGTTAAAGAATGGTGCACGAAGGGATAGAGAGCTATCAATCGCCTCCACACTTCTTGAATTTATGGTGAGGAGTGAAACAAATGACCGAGTTGAAACAATTGATTCCATTGGTGTTGTTGGGGCTGTGAGGCTAGTAGAAGATGTTGTGAGTTCGAATGAGGGTAGTGATGAGGTGCTTGTGGCTGACCACGAGGTGGGTTCCCATGAAAGATCCCAAAGATTGGGCATACATGATCATGGGAATCAAGGTCGGAATGAACAAAATGATGGCTCTAGGATTGAAAATATGCTTGTGCAGGTGTTGGATAAAGTAGGGGAAATCTACGGAGTCACCAAGGAGTTGAGTCATGACCTTGAAAGTCTTGCCCAAACCGTGAAATCTCACTCCATAGACATTGAACATCTTGAAGATAGAAATCTTTGGCTCAACTCGCAATTCGAATCTAGGCAAGCCAAGAATAAAGAAAGGAATAGTGGTGTAGAGAGCTCACTCAACCTCATTGATGTTGTAATTCCAATGGTAAGCAAACCTAGAAATTAGCGAGCTTGGGGAAATGGTTTGACCAAATCTATACAACGCGAGAGCGAGGTGCCTAAAGTTTTCAAACCTTTCCCTGCATATCCACCTCCTTTACCTACTTGGAGAGCACAATTTGAGCATTCATCAAAAATAGCGCCGTTGTTGGGGAATAATTTGTCTATTGAGTTAGTTTAGAATTTGAGTTTACTTACTCGAGTTCAATTTTGTGAATAATTGTTTTTCTTTTATTTTGTTTTATTTAGTTGACTGATTTCATGGAATCTCAAAATGATAGAGGTGTTGGTGGTTGCAACCCTTGTTATATTGATCCTTATTGTTATGGTGGAGGACCCCACCTTCGGCGGAAATGTAAGATTGGCCCTAGGATAGGGAGGTATTCACCTTTATGTTCCTATGATGGGCAAAATTGCTATTTGTGTGGTGGTCGTGATGGACATTGGAGCAATTTCCCATATGACCATCCTCCCCCCCTTCTTATACTAACCACGTTGCTAGTGGTGCTTATGATCTTAATAGGAACCATGAATTAGCAATCAAAGAAGGCATATGGGCTAAGCTCCAAACCCTCCTAACCTCGCTAGAAACCCAAGAGGAGGGTATGAAATCCATAATGCAAGGTTTGGTGGAAATGAGAATGAAGGAAGACCAGGAGATAAATCATGCCAAGCAATCCATGACAAATTTGTTCACGCCTTTTTCTCAAGTTGATTAAGAAGACACTTACCCGTAAAGCCTATATTCCATGGTTCAAACTCTCTTGGATAAGCAAGATATCACAGAGGAGGGTGTTCAATCCATAAAGCAAGACTTTGTGGATGCAAAAGCTAAAGAATAAGAGGAGAGAAAATGTGTTTCGCAACCCATGGTGGTATTGTCTACTCCTTGTAACCATATTGTTGAAGAAAACCCTTTGAGCCAAGCAAATGAACAAATTTCGAACATTGAACTCCATCAAATTCACTTCGAGTATGATGATGAAGATTTGCAAAATATGACATCCCCCGAGAGTGTGTTTGTACCGGTGGTGGTTGAACTCCAACAAGAGGAAAGTGTTGTGTTAGGTGAGGTGGTGAGCCTAGAATGGATGTTGGAACTAACTCTCCAACTTGAGGCCTATGGGGAACAACGTGAAAGAATGCTACCAATGTTCGAGATATTGTTGAAAAGGCATGTCAAAAGAAAGCAAAAAGAAGGGGGACTTGAAATTGCTATTCGAAACTTAAACACTAACGTCAATGCTCGAATTGACACATACATGGACGTGGATAGTGGTTGTGAGTTGTTCCCTATTGAAGAGGAAGACACAAGGGATGATCATGAATTGAAGGTGTTGAGGCAGCCAACTACCTCATATATGACTCGTGATGCCGAGATTAAGCAAATGATACTAGAGTTACAAGGAAAAGTCCAACGATTCATCTTGAAAGACTCTAGTACATTCGAAAGTGAGGAAATGATGAATGAAACAAGATTGAAGGTGGAGACGGCAAAATCTGACTCCAACTACTTGTCAACCTTGAGTTTGGTTGAATGGACAAAAGTTGAATTAATCAAGCTCTTGGAGGACCTTGGAAGGAGAATGGATCCAGCTTTAACCGATTTCAAGTTTGTTATTGCAAGGGGACAAAGCTTCCTCACTTGAAGGGAAAAAAGTACAAAATGCGGAACCACGAAAATGGCCTTCTCATGTTCAAACCTTCTCCCCGAGATTGTCACCAGAAATTTGACTCGAGTTAGGTCGAAGGTTCAAATCTTCCAAGTGGAGATCTCGATGGTGAGGTAGCCGGCGTCGCGCCACGACGTTAAATTATGCGCTTGATGGGAGGCAACCCATCATTTTTATTCTTTAGTTCACTTTTTTTTTTTCTTTTTGGTTTGTTTTTAGGTGCCCCAAGGAATGAGAAGAATGACCAAGTGTTAAAAAGCATCCAATAATACCTCTGAAAACGTGCTTTTTGCACCTGGAAGAGTGCCCGCCGCATATGCCATCACACAATCAAATAGTGAACTGAACAAAAGTAGTGGTATGTTCGAAAGTGGTGCATTTCCTACCTCCCAAAATACGTGTCGCACCTGGCATCGCACGTTAAAGCAGTGCACTGTGCAAAAATTCAGAAAACTCAGTCGAAGCTAAGGTATCGCGATCGCGACCCTTGACCATCGCGATCATGATAAGATAAAATTTCAATAACTCTTCACGATCGCATGAGTCACTTTGAAATCACGTAGAGTTATGGGATCTTAACTCATCGCAATCACATGAGAAGGCCACATGATTGCGAGACAACGAACAGTTTCCAGGTATCAAAAGTTCAATTAAGGCATTTCAAAAGCAAAAGAGTTGGTTGATAGTAAGTGGATTTGCTTCGCCACTGAACCTATCAAGGTGAACTTTCCCGTGGTCCGAGAGTTCTATGCCAATGCAGCTGAGACAGACTTCACCAACAACTTGATGGTGCAAGTGCGGGGAAAATTGGTTCGCTTTGATCCGGAGTTGATAAATGGATATTACAACCTCCCAAATGCCGACAATGCTACCTACAAAGCTCGAGCTACAGAAATGGGGACAAATTAGATTGTGGAGTACCTAAATGATTGCATGGTTCCTCAATTGATAGAGTTGAATACAAGGATCGAGTCATCCGAGTTTAACCTCGAAGCCCGCACTTGGCTTTCGATCATTTGTGCCTGAGTTATGCCATCCAAGAATGAATCCGAGGTGACCACTGAAAAATCAAAGGTGATTTGTGCTCTGATAGAGGGACTCCTGGTGAATGTGGGGCAATTGATTGTGCATGAAATTCAACAAGTATTGCTCAAAGGTAACAAGAGTCTACTTTTCACTTTGTTGATCACATACTTGTGCTACCAAGCTGGGGTCGCCAAGAGGGATGAAGAGAATGAGAGTAAGCCCGAGAAAATGATCCATCCTTTGAAGAAGAGAGTCCCTATGCAAGCATAGAAGAAGAGGAAGATAGACATGGATTCACCTTTATTTGGTATATTTTCTGAGTCTAGCAAGGCACGTGAGTCAGCCACTGCTGCTGAGACTATTAGTCCTCTCAGAATTAGGCCTCCGACACTTTGCCACATCTCCAGCCAGGTCTATGGCATGGATGCCCATCTTCGTCAGATTATAGCAGGCTTACCTTCGGGTCCGGGTGAGACTTCCACTACACCAGCATCAGGGCTGCCACCCTCTACTACTCCAGTGGCCCTACACTAGCTAGTGTAGCGAGCCAGCAGTAACACATCAAGGAGAGGATGACTAAGGTGGAAAGGCGACAGAAAAAGCAGAGGGACCATGATAGGAATCAAAGCAAGTTCCTCATGAAGATGATGAATATTTTGAGGAAGCTATATGGGTCTGACGTTGAGGAGGATGCTAATGAGAGAGACTGGGTCCTTTCTGGACCTAGCAGTTCTGGTTCTGAGTGATACACCCTTCAGGGAGCCCCTTCAAACTCTTCTCTTATTTTGTTGTAGTGAGGGCACTGCACGTTGTTAGTTGGGGGTGGCTAGCACTCTATCTAGCATGTTGTTTTATTTTGGATATTGCGCCCTTGTCGGTATTGTTTTCTTTGTATTGTTGGATATTGATGTGCCCTTATCGAGCTTGTTTTTGCTAAGTTTTGCCCTCATCGGCTTTGTTTATTTATATGAATGGATTAGATGGTTTAGGTTGTTAGTTCTTTTCTTGTAGCTTCTTCATTTTTTCTATTTATAGCAAGTGTGTTGGATGTTTTAGAGCCAGGGGAAGTCTGAGGACCTGTTAGGCTAGATAGAGCTTGTCAGAGTTGGGACATTACATCGCACATGTTGATTTCCCATTAGGCTAGATAAAGCTTATCGGAATTGGGACACAACATCGCACATGTCGATGTGCGAACCACACGAGCTTCGCACATGCCCACTGTTGGCTTGTGCGTTGCACGTGCGACCCACACTTTGGCATGTGCGAATTGCATGTGCATGTTAATTATGATGGTTGGGTTGACCCACTTTGTGTAGCCATACCGATTTAGATAGATGAATTAGACGAATGATAGACTGAGTGATGTCATTCTTAAGGGCAAATCATCATCTTTTGAGGTTTTGTTTGCGATTGACTTGTTTGGTACTAATGAAGTAGTCTTGCATGTTAAGTGAAATAAGCATACTCTTCCAATTATTTTTTGAAAAGTGCATGGCGAAGATTAATGTTGTGACAACCCCTTTAATCTTTTCGTGACTCTTAGCCTATTAGCGGTGATATTATGGAATGACTCCTCCTTGATTCTTGATTAGGAAGTTAAAAATTAATCCTTCTTGAATAATTCACATGTCATGTGTGGTGAGGTGTAGTTGAATAATTCTCGGGCATGCATGTTATCTAGAACTTGCCCTGAATGTGATTCAAGGTGAAATTCTAGGTGTGACTAAGCTTGGAACATGACCTTAGGCCCTTTTTTATAGCCACTTCACCCAAATGACTTCCCAAGACATCAACCCTAGTGAGCCCCTTTTGAGCTTGTGACCATCCTTTGACACCCATTCTCCCTAATTGCTTGAAAATGAAATGTAGTCTAAAAGCCTAAGTTTGGGAGGGAAACAAAATATAACATAGGAAAATGCCTAAGTTTGGGGGTGCATGTGATCAAATGAAGAGAAGAAAAGAAGTGCACTTCAAGTGCAAGGTATCACCTTAATTTTGAATTGAAAATTGCTCCAAAAGATCAATCCAATGAGCAAATTGAAAAGCAAAAATAGTTCTACCAAGTGAAGGTGATATAAGGAGTTGAATGATTATGAGTTAAGAAGGAGAATCTTGGGTTGTGTGAGGGAGAAATAAGGTGAAGTTAATGTGAGTGGTGTTTGAAATGAGAGCAAAAGATATTAGGGAGGTGTAGTCACTTGAACCAAATGATATCCTTGCCTTAGCCCTAGCCAACATCATAACCCGCAAGTCCTTGGTGTTTCCGAGCTTGGCTACCCTACATTAGTGGCGATCTACATGAAGGGCAAGCCTATGGTTTGACGTGTGTGCACTTGAATATCCTTATAAGTGTGAGTGTTTGTGTTTATCCCTTGTGATTATTCATTGTACATAGTGTGTTTTTGGGACTTTCGTTCTTGTGAGGGCATGTGAATTAGGATAGTTGGTGACATTGATAAACTCCGAAAATGAGTCAAATGAGCATGTTTTGGTAAGCTAGTAGTTTTAGTCACATCTCGAGGATTGGTTGTTATCATTTGATTGTTCTTAGTGTTCCATTGCATCATTGAATTGTGATTTGAAATGAGGGGAAGGCTTAGAGTAAATTATCATGTGATTGATTAATCGTTTGTACCAACCGAAGTCATGCTTGGTGCTTGAAATGGGTTTCCTTGGCTTGTGGTATTGTCATTTGCACTTGTGTTGTATGCTTCTTGAGTTAGAATTTTTAAGTTGCTTGAGGACAAGCAATAGTTCAAGTTTGGGGGTTTGATAAGTTGGTTTTCTACCTACTTATTTAGCTTCCAATCTTATATCTTTGCTAATATTAGCTTTGCTTCTAATATTAGCTCAATCGCGACTACATTGTTCCCTTGGGTACGATCTCGACATCCATTGGGAATTATAAATTTTATTTTGCTCTGACGATCGTTGTGACCTCCTACTTGGAGAGCACAATTTGAGCGTTTATCAGGGGTTGGTTGTGATATTTTGATTAAGGTGGGACAAATTGTATACCCTATGGATTTTGTTGTGTTTGGTTGCAAAGGGAGTTATGAGATACCCATTATCTTGCGGCAACCTAGTCTAAAAACAGGGAGTACTTTGAGCAAAATGGACTCGGGAGAGTTAAAATTTGTTGTGAATGATGAGGAAGCCACCTTTGATGTGAATAGATCTATGAACCAACTGAGTGATCTCAAAATGGCTTTCGCAATTGGCAAGATTGAGGAAAGCGTTGACTTACACATGAAAAAGGGATTTGTAGATGAAGTGTTAGAAGTAGTACTGTTGAATCATGATGGTGAGGGGATAAAAGAATATGACGAGATTTGTTGTGCGTTAGTAGGAATGGGCTCCTACTCTTACCCTCTAAAGAAACTTGATCTCGATCTAATGAACAGGAAAAATCCACTATCCAAACCCTCAATCATTGAACCACCTACCTTGGAGCTTAAACTATTACCATCCCACTTGAAATACGCCTACTTGGGTGCTAACGAGACCTTGCCGGTCATTATTTCCATAAAGTTTAGCGACAAGCTAGTGGAAGCTTTGCTTAAGGTATTGAAGAAGCACATCCGAGCTATAGGGTGGACCATTACTGACATCATAGGTATACCTCTGGGGATATGCATGCACAAAATTAACCTCCAAGAAGAAAGCATCCCTTCCATTGAGCACCAACGAAGGCTAAACCCACCAATGAAAGAGGTGGTGAAGAAATAAATTATTAAATAGCTGAATGCAGGAGTGGTCTTTCCCATATCAGATAGCACTTGGGTTGGCCCAGTGCAATGCGTGCTAAAGAAGGGTGGAATTACCGTGGTGCCAAATGAGAAAGATGAGATGATTTCTCTCAGACCCGTGACCGATTGGAGAGTGTGCATGAACTGCCAAAAACTAAACTCTTAGATGGAAAAAGACCATTTTTCTCTCCCGTTCATGGATCAAATGCTAGACCGGTTGGCGGGCCATGGATTCTATTATTTTCTAGATGGTTATTCCGAATACAATCCGATTTCAATTGCCCCAGAAGACCAAGAAAAGACCACTTTCACATGTTTGTATGGGACCTTTGCTTTCAAGAGAATGCCCTTTGGGCTTTGCAATGCTCCTGCCACCTCTAAAGGTGTATGATGTCGATATTTTCATACATGGTGGAGGATACCATGGAGATATTCATGGATGATTTCTCTATGGTTGGGGATGAGTTTAGCGATTGTGTGGAGCATTTGGAGGAGGTGCTTAAACAGTGTGAGGAAATGAATTTGGTATTGAATTGGGAGAAATGCCACTTCATGGTGAAAGAAGGGATAGTTTTGGGGCACAAAAATTCTGAGAAAGGGGTTGAGGTTGATCAAGCCAAAAGTGAGGTCATATTAAAGCTACCCCCTCCAAAAACTATGAAAGGCATCCTAAGTTTCCTAGGCCATGTCAGGTTCTACATGCGCTTCAACAAAGACTTCTCAAAAGTATCTTACCCTCTATGTAAGTTACTCGAAAAGGAAGCCAAATTTGACTTTGATGGAAATTGCATGAAGGCTTTCCTTACCTTGAAAAACCTAACCTCCACCCCTATTATCATTGCACCGAATTGGTCAAAACCATTTGAGCTCATGTGTGACGCCCGTGGTGTAGCTTTTGAGGCAATGCTTGGCCAACGAAGAGAGAAGCTTTTCCATCCCATCTACTATGCAAGTAAAACTTTGAACACGGCCCAAACAAATTACACAGTCTCAGAACAAGAATTGTTGGCCGTGGTTTTGACTTTTGAAAAGTTTTGGGCATACCTCTTGGGGACTAAAGTGGTGATGCATACTGACCATGCGGCAATCAGGTACCTGATGACAAAAAAGGATGCCAAACCCCGATTAATCCGATGGGTGTTACTTTTTCAAGAATTTGACTTTGAGGTGAAGGACCGGAGAGAGTGTGAGAATCAAGTGGCCGATGACTTATCGCGATTGGAAGAGGAGGGAAGGCCCGTGGGGGAGCTTGAAATTAATGACCCATTCCCTGATGAGCGTATCTTAGCTGCTTCTAATGACTTAACACCTTGGTTTGCGAACTTTGCTAATTACTTAGCAAGTGATTTACTTCCGGAGGGTTTGAACTCGCATCAGAAGAAGTTGCTCCGTGACATCCGGAAGTATTATTAAGATGAGCCTTACTTGTTCTGGATTTGAACCGATGGGATGATATAGAGGTGTATTCCCAAAAATGAAATGATGCTAATTCTTAGAGCGTGCCATTCTTCACCTGTTGGTGGTCACCATGGTGGTATGCGCACGACTTCCAAGGTATTGCAAAGTGGATTCTATTGGCTGACTCTGTTTCAGCATGCCTATGATCTGGTGAAGGAGTGTGACAAGTGTCAACGGGGAGGGGACATATATCGATGCCATGAACTTCCTTTAACTCCAACCCTTGATGTAGAATTATTTGATGTATGGGGTATCGATTTCATGGGCCCCTTTGTGAGGTCACATGGTAACACCTACATTCTAGTGGTTGTGGACTACGTATCCAAGTGGTTTGAAGCGGTGTCTTTACCAAACAACGAAGGGAGAAGCATTACTGATTTTCTTAAAAAGCATATTTTCACTAAGTTTGGCACCCCCTGTGCCATCATTAGTGAAGGGGAATCACACTTTTGAAACAAGTTGTTTAGTGCTCTACTTGAGAAATACGAAGTCAAACATAAAGTGGCCACTCCCTACCATCCACAAACAAGCAGACAAGTTGAGGTATCCTATCGAGAAGTCAAGTCCATACTTTCAAAATCTGTATATGTTCATCAAACAGTTTGGTCACAAAAATTAGATGATGCACTATGGGCATATAGGACAGCTTACAAGACCCCGATTGGTATGTCCCCCTACCAACTGATCTTCGTCAAGGCTTGTCACCTCCCGGTTGAATTAGAACACAAGGCAATATGGGCCTTGAAGAAACTGAACTTGGATTGGGAAAGAGCCGCTCGTGCTAGAGTGGAAGACCTCAATAAAACGGATGAGTTCCGGATGTGGGCTTATGAAAGCACCTCTATCTACAAAGGCCATATGAAGCGCTATCATGATCAACAAATCTTAAAGTAACAGTTCCACTCAGGAGATTGGGTGCTCTTATTCAATTCTAGACTCCGACTTTTTTTGAGAAAACTAATGTCCAAATAGTCAGGCCCTTTCAAAGTGCTTCAAGTCTTCACCAATGGAGCCATATAATTGGAAAATGAGGATGGATCGATCTTCAAAGTCAATGGGCAGCGATTGAAAAAGTACTTGGGCATTCCGGAGGAAGTCACATTCTTAGAAGCCATTTACCTTGACGAGCCTTGAGTGGGAGGTACCTTCGTCAAGCCGCGATGTTAAACCAAGCGCTTTTTGGGAGGCAACCCAAGCATTTTGATTTTTTTTTGACTTTCTGTATTTTTTCTTTCTGGTTTTACTTTGTGTGTTATTTTGTTAGCCTTGTAGTTGGGAACCAAGTTAAGGATGTGTGGGCTATTATCAGGATGTGTGACGCACCATGTGATAGCATGTCAAAAGGTGTGCCTTGATAGGTCGGTAATCTACCAACTCATTGAGCCTACATCTATGAATTATTGCTATATTTTGAATAGATTTAGAGGTTCTTATGGCCTTTATTGATGTCTATACAGGTACTTTTGATAGATGATGATAAACAAGGAAATAGACCTAAAAAGAGCTCAAAAAGAGTGAAGTGTGAAGCATTCAGAAAAGCTGAAGATTTTGACTGAAGATGCGGTGGTCGTGCGACACGCACAAGCGGAGGTGCGAACCGCACCTCTTCCGCATAGAGCTACAATTTTCCTGAAGAGTCTATTAAAGGGTGAGGTCACTGTGCGATGCGCACATCTCAAGGTGCAAACTGCACCCCCTTCACACGGAGCTCCCAAAGATAGCTAAAGTCACTGGTTCAACAGAAGGCAGTGTGCGACGCGCACATCACAAGTGCAAACCACACGTCGCATCGTACACCTTTCGAAGGGCATTTTTGTCCTATTTTTAGTGACATTTTGGGAAACTATAAAAGGCCGAATTAGGCATAATTGTAAATAACATTTTCTCACTCTTGAATATTATGAAGAGCTTTTTGCTTGGAGACTAAGTTTTCACCTCCATTGAGAAGATGGTTTCAATCTAATTCTCTTGGTTAATACTTGTGTGCTCAAATTAAATCTAGAACTTGAGATTCAGCTCTAATGGAAGAGATTTTGACTTACCCAACTGGTATATCTTTCTCTCTTGCTATGAGTGGCTAATTTCTCTTGTCTAGGGGTGCATTAATGATGGGTGCTTAACAAATGGGTGTGGGTGTTATTTATTCTTGCTTATAATTGCTTAATTGACATGGGTCTAGTAATTTCACCAAGTTTTAATCCTAAAATTGGTGGTTGCAAACATTAATTTTTATTACTTGACTATGTGATTGCTTGAGTAAGGATTTCATAGTTTTGGATGTGAATTTACTAGTGGGAACTTGGGATTCCACTCAGATATGAGGCTAGAGATAGCTCTTATCGATGAAATCACCCATTTAAGGGTCTAAGCGAGAGATAATGTGACCTCCCCAAGCTTAGATTGGTTGTTTATTGATAAAACCGATGATGCTCTAACCGAGATCATCGGATATAAGATTGTTGATTGATAGATAAGCAATTCTTACGCATGACTAATGCTACTTACGTCATTAAGCAAGAATAAGTATGAATTGATAATCACCCTATCCCATAACTAAAGCCCCATCGGATATGCATCCCTAGTCGTCTAGTCAACTTGGTACACTCTCTTTCGTTTTATTGCTTTTTAATTGAATTGTGATTGTAGTGACAACATCCCAATTCCCCCATCCTTTTATTTTATATTTTAAGCATTTACTCTTGTTTTGAATTCAACTCAATACAATCTCTATTTAGATACTCCAAGTCCCTTAGGTACGACCCCGACACTCGTTGAGAATTATAAATTTTGTTTTGCTGCACGATCGCTGTGACCTCTAACTTTGGAGAGCACGATTTGAGCTTTCATAAAAAATGGCACCGTTACTGGGGACTTGAGTTGTTAGCTATTTTTGATTGTTTTTTTGAAGTCACCTTGAGAGTACTTGTTTCTTTTACTTTCATTTGTTGTTTATGTTGTATGAGCATGCTAGCCTATGAATGAGGTCAACGACAATGAGAGCGTTGACGGCTTCATGGAGGCCAATGAGGCTGAGCCTATGATGCAATGGGGTGTAGGTGCAATCTGCCTACCCCCCACGATGGGAAATGTTGTCTTTCATGTAACTAGCACCATGCTCCACTTAATCCAAATGAAGGGCCTTTTTTGTGGAGCAGCACATGAAGACGCCAATCGGCATATTCGGAATTTGGTAGAGATTTGCCAACCATACATCATCCAAAATATCTCCCAAGAATCCATTCGATTGCGCCGATTTACTTTCTCCTTGACGGGGAAAGCCACAGCGTGGTTGGAAGAATTGACGGACGGATCTATAACATCTTGGGCCAATTTGGTTGGAGAGTTCACTTCAAGATTCTTCCCTCCATATTGTATGATTTAGCTAAGAGATGAAATCATTAACTTTAGGCAACTCCCGGATGAAACCTTGCATTAAACTTGGTTGAGATTCAAAAAGAAGCTTATCTTATGCCCAAACCATGGATTGTCAGATAACATTTTGCTTCAAAGTTTTTATCGATCATTGAATTCCATGAACAAGCCAATGGCTAATAATCTCGGAGGTGGCACCTTCATGGATATGAGATTTCCCATTGCCTCGACTTTCTTAGAATGGATGACGAAAACCAACCAAGCTTGGTATACACGAGAGGTAGATATGCCAACCTTGGGAGAAACCTCATCTATCTTGGCTAATGAAATTAGGAAGAGAGGAGAAAGTCAAGATGAAACAATGGCTAAGATAATGACTCGAATCGATCTCTTGGCAAAACATGTGATTAGTGCTAAGGGGGTGAGTACTGTGAATGTGCCAAAAATAAGAGCTAGTGATGATGAGCTTATGATGTGGTTGATGGCAAGTTATGTTTTGTGTCGGCGGGTTCTCGTCCTGAGTAATATCGCCCGAGGGAAGAGAACCAAGGTTGGATAAGAGATGATCGGGACATGTATGGTGAGCGATACAACTATCGAAGTACTTATATAACCCCAAACAAATCTGACTCCCTTTACCAACCAACCACAAACGACCTCGGGAATTCCAAGTTAGAGGACATGTTGTCCTTGGTGCTGAAAAAAGTGGACACAACACATGCCGGGGTGCATGAGCTGAAAAGCAAAGTCTTAACACTTCTTAGGACTGTGAGCTCTCATTCAACCTCCATCAAACAACTTGAAGTCCAAATGGATCATCTTTCCATTCAAATAAGCCCAAAGATGAAGACGTCACTTCTTAGTAGAACCACTACCAATTCTAAAAGTGACGGGCACATCATGGCCATCGTTACTAAGAGTGGACGAACAACTGGTGAGATAAGAGGAACCGTTGTAGAACCGGTTGTGAAACAAAATGAGCCTACTCCTGAAGTAATCAAGAAGTTAAGAGACAAAGATAAAGAGGTGGTGCATGAGAATGTTATTGAAACTCCGGAGGTAAGGGAAAAACTTGATGCATCGATTGCTCTGAAGAATGTTGAAAGTGATGATGATAAGGAAGAGGTTGAGCCCTCTCCCCAAATGGCCATCGATGATGAGGTCGATCCTCCTATTGTGCAAGGCATACCAACCACAACTCCTAAAGGACCTCCTCCATAACCTCATCGGCTAAATAAGAAAAATGAAGAACAAAAATTCAGCAAGTTTGTTGAGATGTTCAGCAAGCTGTCAATAAAAATTCCTTTGGTCGAAGCTCTAATGCAGATGCTAGGGTACTCTAAATTTATAAAGGAGTTATTAAAAAGAAGAAGGTGGTTGACATAGGCACGATTTAAATTTCACACATCTGTAGTGCCATGATGACTAGCAATGTGGCTACGAAGAGAGAAGACCCGGGTGCGTTCACTATACCATGTACGATTGGAATATTTGTATTCCGAAGGCCCTTGTGCGACTTGGGGGAAAGCATCAACCTGATGCCCCTTTTGATTTTCAAGAAGCTAGGATTGGACACTCCCAAGCCTACTTCTATACGGCTACTCTTGGTCGATAGGTCTATTAAGTGCCCTAGAGGAATCTTATTTGATGTATTGGTAAAGGTGGACAAACTAATTCTTCCCGCGGACTTTGTCATCTTGGACTGTGAGGTAGATGTGGAGGTGCCCATTATTCTGGGATGACCATTGTTGGCTACGGGGAGGGCCCTTATTGATGTAGAACTCGGTGAACTCAAATTCTGAGTGGGGGATGAGATAGTGACGTTTAATGTTTGCCAACCCACAAGACCTATGGACGATTTGAGAGTAATATCGGTGATAGAATTGGAGGGAAAGTGGGATGATGCTCTTGGTGAGTGTGAAATGGGCAAGATGTTCACATTTTATTCATTGCCAATTGAGCAACTTAATGACATCTCTAAGATATTGATGGAGCAATTTTACCTTTGGGGATGGGCCCACACCAACTGGATTGGCATGCCTTCTGGCAACGATTGAGAATTGAGGTACTATCGTCGAGCTGCGACGTAAAATCAAGCATTTCTTAGGAGGCAACCTAAGTCTTTTCTTTAAATTTCTTCACCCGCTGTTGTTTTTAGTGATTTGCAGGGAATTCATGAAATGGAAAATTGAACAAGGGAAAAACAGGGCAAAAATGAGTTATGTGGCAGATTGTGCGGACCGCACAAGAAATTATACGTGTCTCACAACACACTGCACGCTGAAGCAGAAGGACTGAAGGAAATTTGAAAAATTTGAGGCAGCGTATGCTGGGCTGTGTGGACCGCATGATCCCAAGTGCTCATCACACCTCCATCGCATGGTGAAATAGACACCTGGGCAAACCCTGGGGAGAAAAAAAGGCATGTGTGCTACGCCATGCGGTCCGCACATTGTCTGGTGTGAATCGCATGTCACGGCCCACCAACAGTAAGTTTGAACTTTAATTGACCTAACCCGTTGACCGACCCAACCCGGAGATGACCCGGCCGACTCTTTTTCTTCTTTTTCTTTTCAAACCACCTCTCTTTTCCTATTTCCACCATCTTTTCTCTCCAACTCCCAAAATCTCTCCCAAAACTTTCTTCAAATCCCTCAAACTTCCCCAAAATATTCTTTTTCTCTCACCCAACCATCTCCATCACTCCATCACCACTGCCGACGTTACCTCTCCGGGAAGGTTTCATGGATCACCATTGGTGAAGAGCAAAAAGCTTCAATTTTCACTCTTCTCTTCATAATCTTCACTTGTGGTAAGTTCTCTGACATTAAATACTTGTTTTTATAAAGGTTGGGAACTCATATTGTGAAACATGCTTAGTAGAATTGCCATGATGATTTTGGGTGAGATTAGAAAATTTTGGGTCCGCATTTCTAAGTTGTATTGATGATATTGCTATGTGTCGACTTGGTAGAACTTTAATTTTGTAATGCATGTTGATTGGTAGTGATTTTTAGCCTTGAATTATTTTTTGGGGTGAAGTCTGAGTAACCCACTTGCGATGAACGAATGATTTGGCCCGATGATAGATTGGGTGATTTCATTCTCAAAGGCAAATCGTCGTTTGTCATGAGGTTTTGATAAATTTTTTTTTTGACTCTTGAGGCTGAATTTTGCTGATTGTATACCCATGATTATTGTTTAGCATTATATTTGGGGTATATGATCTTGTGCAGGGAGGGGGATTAATTGTTGCTAAAATTGTTGATATCCATTGTTGCAAGAGAGGGCATGATGTTCCAAATGATAGATGGGGTAACATCCATCTTAAGGAAAATCGTTGAGTTCCTTTCTTGTTTGCTGTTGTGATAATAGAGATTCGGGGAAGTCTGAGTACCCGGAAGTTGTGGTCATGATATCCCTTTCCCCTCTTGGTTTATTGTTGATTAGTTTGTTGAATGGTGCCAAGTGCCTAAGCACATCTTGCTCTATGTATGACATGCGTAATTCACAAGAACACAAGGAACAAAAAACTCTGATTGGGCCTTTGTGCGTTTCGCATGCGATACATAGACCTTGATGTGCGGGACGCACAAGGCTTCGAATCTTGTTGAAAATGGAGAAACCAATCACTGTTCTGAGGGACAGAGCTTGGTGCTACACACACTTTGGTTGGTGCGTCCCGCACCACCTTCGCACCATTAGCTCATGCGATAGCACATGCGACGTGCACTCTCCCTTGTGCGGTCCACATGTGATTCGCACGAGCCCCAACCCCCTCATTGGTCTTCCAATTCACTGAATTCCTAACCTCTTTTAGTTGTGTATATATTCATAGTGCATACTGCTAACGCCCATCCACAGTATTATGTCTTCTAACAGGTACCATCAAAAGAGTTGTGCCGTGAAGCACACTCCAAAATGCAGGTGTTCCTATACAAGAGGATGAGCACATTGAGTCAGGAGTCCGCTTTGGGCTCAGAGGAATGGAAGCCTACTATCTTAAATTCCGAAATCTCCCATTTTTGGAGGAAAAAGGGTTCAATGTAGAAAAGTTCCAAGAGGAATTCCCGAATATGCCAAAGAAATTTTGCATAAGAGCTTGGGAACACTTTGCCAATACACCAGGCCTCTACTTTTCTGAGTTGGTGCGGGAATTCTATGCCTTATACAGAGCCCGCCTCGATGAGCTAAATCTCAAAGGCCCGCTAAGCACGTTGCCATGCCTCAAGTCAGTATTGGTACGAGGTAATGAGGTGAACATCACCCCAAAAGCCATTCATTCTTCCATATGGGATGACGAACCAATCCCTAAATCAAGGTACTTTGAACGTGTGGCCAGAAAGAATGACGAATATGAATGGGTTTCTAGTGTGATTGCTGAAGGAAACCCATTTTGGGCCACCTCGAAGGGACAAATCCATCGCTCAGATCAAATTCAAAGCACATATGTGGCTTGACTTTGTGAGCACAAGACTCATCCCGACTAGCCACACCACTAAAGTAACCATAAAGATGGCCATCCTTCTTGCATACATCATGAGAGGCCTCCATTGAATGAAGGTGAGATCATCGCCGAATACCTCAAGAGAAAAGTGTGACATGATTCCACATCCATGTCTTTCCCTGTGCTTATAACTCTTCTATGTGTCCAAACCGGGTGTCCTTTGTTTCAAGCATTTGACAAGACCAACCAAGCTAAGGGTATGGTTTACTTGGACACAAAGAGGGATAAAGATGCCCCACATGTCAAAATAAGGCATCTTGATCAACCTTCACAAGCTACCACACCCATGTCTCGAGCCAACAACATTGTGCATAAAGAAGAGGTGGGCTTCACCCTTGTCTCAGGGCACTTCGAGCGCGGTTCATGGGGTATCTCAAGACACCTCCTCCTCAGGTAACTTGCTACAACTAAGTCTACTTACTAACAAGAATGAGGAGATGCTACAAAAGTTGGCCAAAGACATTCCGACCATACTTCAATTCCCCATCAAGTCGGCCTTGAAACCGGTAGTGTCAAGAGTGAGAAATCTATGTGCTAGAGTGGACACCATAGAAGTGGGGGTTAAGGAACTCAAGCAAGTGGTCCCGCATATTGAATCAAATTGGTACATTAATCTACCAGCCCCAAACTTCTCACCATCCCAAAGGGCTGCTAGCCCCCCTGATGATTGGTGCACGGGGTGGACTCAATCTGACAATGAATGTGCATCCGAAATTAAACCAGTGCTTGATCCTCCATCAATCCAGTAATACTCAGATCCTCTCGACTCACCTGTGCCAGGTTGAGGACTCCACCTAGGCCTAGCTGGAGCAGGAAGCCATCCTATCATGAGTTGATAACTGTAGAGGACAGATGGTATGTGGATAACCCATTCGGTCCCCTTAAGTTGCCATAGGATCCTACGATACCACCATTGCCAGGTTTTCAGATAGATCTTGCACATGCCTATATACCACCACCGGCACCACCAGCTCCACCGACACCTCATCCTCCTAGACCACCACATTGGTTCTACTCAAGGAGGTGCCATCATCATCATTAGCCTATTCAGGGAATTTTTTGCACTCATTCTCATTTGTATAACTTTTTATGCATTGGGGCTATGCTTAATTTATGTTTGGAGGAGCCTATAACTATTAATGTTTTGATGCTTGTTGTGTTGATATTGCCCTCACTGGGTCCTTTTTATTATGTTTTATTTTTATTCTGAGCTTATTTGTGCCCTCACCGAGCTTGATTTTTGTTTATTGTGTGCCGGGTTGGTCTTACATACTCTATTTTCTTGCTACCCGTGCTTTGTAAATGTGCTAAAGGCCTACGCCGAGGCTTGTTTTGAATGAATCATGAGCGCAAAATTCAGATATCGCCTTGTTAATAGTATTTTAGAAATAAACTCCAAGATCTTTCTTAATACCACAGTTCTTTCCCAAGGAGCAAGAGTTTTGATTATTTTCTTTTTCTTTTCTTTTATCTTTTGTGTCAAACCGGGTTGGTGTTTCCCTGTTATAGATTGATAGGTGAATTTCTTAAGGGAAAATACCAATTTTTAGTTTAGAATTGAGTCCGTAGTTGCTTGTCTTGAAATGTTCCCACCAAAAAAATTCTCGTGGAAAATTATTTTGAAAATAATAGGAAGAAGGGAAATGAATTTTTGAGGAAAAGCATTCTCTTGTCATGACTTGCACACTCTCGCTTTGGGTTGATTGACTCACAAACGAGTGTGTAATGAGCTCGAAATAGCTTGTCAAAAATCATTTACCCCAATTGATTGTGAGACTAATGAAAGAGGTCTAGTGGCATGATGCCTTGTGTGGTGAGGCTTTACCTTGATTCTTGTGTATAAGTGTCGCCTAGAACTTGCCAAGAATATGATTTAAGAAAAAAATATAGGTGTGAATGAGCTTTGAAGATGACCTTAGGCCCTTTTTTATAGCCACTTCACCCAAATGACTTCCCACTATATCAAATCCTAGTGAACCCCTTTGAGCTTGTGACCGTTCTTTGGCACCTTGTAACACCTTGACCTTTTTGAAACCTCTATTTTTGCACCCATCCTCCCTAATTGCTTGAAAATGAAATGTAGGCTAAAAGCCTAAGTTTGGGGGGGGGGGACGAAAGATATCATAGGCAAATGCCTAAGTTTGGAGGTGCATGTGATCAAATAAGGAGAGGAAAATAAGTGCACTTCAAGTGCAAGGTAGCACCTTAAATCCGAATTGAAAATTTCTCCAAAAGATCAATCCAATGAGCAAATTAAAAATCAAAAATAGGTTCTACCAAGTGAAGGTGGTATGAGGAGTCTAAAGGATCATGAGTCAAAAGGAGAAATCTTAGGTTGTGAGAGGGAGAAATAAGGTGACGTTGAAATAGAAAATGTGAGCGGTGTTCGAAATGAGAACAAAGAGCATTAGGGAGGTGTAGTAACTTGAACCAAATGATATCCTCACCTTAGCCCTGCCCAACATCGTAACCCATAAGTCCTTGGTGATTCCGAGCTTGGCCACCCTACATTAGTGGTGATATACATAAAGCGCAAGCCTATCTCCTATAACCCCGTGTATTGTGAATTGAATGATTATGAGTGGGATTTTTTCTTGTAATGAGTGGCATCATGCAATCGAGTTGAAGCATAGAGTCTCTATTTCAATTGAGGGGAATGAATGAGACAAGTTGTGTGGCGAATATCGAGGCAAACCTTGATAATCCATGCCAATGACTTGAGAAGCTTAAATGTCCTGTTTTGAATGGCAAAATTCCCTTGATTTTGAATGAGAAATGATGTCCTTTTGGAAAAGGTTTTGAAATGATCAATTGCCTTGAATTTATGGTGGTTCAAATTGAGATGAGCATAGTAATTGAGTCATTTGTTTGAGTCTGTTGCTTATTCGTTTTCTTAATTTTCAGTGTAGAGTAGTCTTTTGTGCCTTGATTGAGCCAAGAGCATAATTCGTTCCTTGTCTTATGGGTATCTTGCTTGAGGACAAACAATACTTCAAGTTTGGGGGTTTGATAAGTCGATAATCTACCAACTTATTGAGCCTACATCCATAACTTATTTCTATGTTTTGAATAGATTTAGAGGTTCTTATGGCCTTCATTAATGTCTATGCAGGTACTTTTGATAGATGATGATAAACAACGAAATGGACCCAAAAAGAGCTTAAAAGGAGTGAAGTGTGAAGCGTTCGAAAAAGCTGAAGATGCGGTGGCCGTGCGACACGCACAAGCTGAGGTGCTAACTGCACCTCCTTTGCATAGAGCTACACTTTTCCTGAAGAATCTGTTAAGTGGTGCGGTTACTGTGCGATGCGCACATCTCAAGGTGCGAACTGCACCCCCTTTGCACGGAGCTCCCAAAGATAGCTGAAGTCACTGGTTCAAATGAAGGTAGTGTGCGACGCACACTTCACAATGTGCGAACCTCACGTCGCGCCACATACCAGCCGAAGGGCATTTTTGTCCTAATTTTTAGTGATGCTATTAAGCCTACGCCCGTCCATTCCTTTCAAGCTTGATCCTTCACTTAGACTCGTTACCTTGTTCGATTGAACTCGTTGGCGTTGTTCCCGGTTCGAGAACCTTCTCTCATAGATTCCCTTCACCAAGTCATGTTTTGGGAAACTATAAAAGGCCGAATTAGGCACAACTATAAATAACTTTTTCTCACACTTGAATATTCTGAAGAGCTTTTTGATTGGAGACTAAGTTTTCACCTCCATTGAGAAGAGGGTTTCAATCTAATTCTCTTGGTTAACATATGTGTGCTCAAATTGAATCTAGAACTTGAGATTCAGCTCTAATGGAAGAGATTTTGATTTACCCAACTGGTATATCTTTCTCTCTTTCTATGAGTGCCTAATTTATCTTGTCTAGGGGTGCATTGATGATGGGTGCTTAACAAATGGGTGTGGGTGTTATTTATTCTTGCTTAATTGACATGGGTCTAGTAATTTCACCAAGTTTTAATCCTAAAATTGATGGCTGCAAACATTAATTTTCATTACTTGACTATGTGATTGCTTGAGTAAGGATTTCATAGTTTCAGATGTGAATTTACTAGTGGGAACTTGGTATTCCACTCAGATTTGAGGCTAGAGATAGCTCTTATCGACGAAATCACCCATTTAAGGGTCTAAGCTAGAGATAGTATAACCTCCACAAGCTTAGATTTGTTGTTTATTGATCAAACCGATGATGCTCTAATCGAGATCATCGGATATAAGATTGTTGATCTATTAATAAGCGATTATTACCCTTGACTAATGCTACTTATGTCATTAAGCAAGAATAAGTATGAATGAATAATCACCCTATCCCATAACTAAAGCCCCATCGTATATGCATCCCTAGTCATCTAGTCAACTTGGTACACCCGCTTTCGTTTTATTGCTTTTTAATTGAATTGTGATTGTAGTGACAACATCCCAATTTGCCAATCCTTTTACTTTATATTTTGAGCATTTACTCTTGTTTTGAATTCAACTCATTACAATCTCTATTTATCTACTCCAAGTCCCTTGGATACGACTCCGACACTTGCTGGGAATTATAAATTTTATTTTGCTGCACGATCGCCGTGACCACCAACTTTGGAGAGCATAATTTGAGCATTCATCACACCTTGCACAACTGTTTGCATGGGCAAAATAGAAAGCTGGGATGTTGGGCTCCATGGTATGCGACTAGTGTGCAGTTGGATAAGTGATTGTGCATGTCGCACATCAGTTTTGCACCTCATAATAGAGAATTGACAGTTTCCCTAAAAATCCATGCCACCATGCATTTCATGGGGAGATTCGTATACCTAGAAGTGCACACAGCACATCTTTTGCACAAGAAACAAGGAGAATCATGACTCTAATACCATATTTATTTATGCAATTGCGGTGCGGTCGCACCAATCTTAGTGCACTTTGCACAAGTGCCTCTGGGAGTACTCTATTTTCTCTATCTAATATCATTGAGGACAATGCTCTGTTTGTGTTTGGGGGTGCCCAATTTAGATATCGCCTTGTTAATAGTAGTTTAACAATAAACTTCGAGGGTTTTCTTAATACCACGGTTCTTTCTCAAGGAGCAAAAGTTTTGTTTATTTTCTTTTTCTTTTGTTTTTGTGTCGAACCGGGTTGGTGTTTCCCTATGATAGATTGAGAGGCAACTTTCTTAAGAGAAAATGCCAAGTTTTAGTTTAAAAATTGAGTTTGTAGTTGCTTGTCTCAAAATGGGCCCACCGTATTTTTTTTCTTGGCAAGTTATTTTTGGAAATAAAAGGAAGAAGGGAAATGAAATTTTGAGGAAAAGCATTCTCCTGTCATAACTTGCACACTCTTGCTTTGGCTTGTTTGACTCATAAACGAGTGTGTAATGAACTCAAAATAGCTTGTCAAAAGTCATTTGTCCTAATTAATTTTGAGACTAATGAGAGAAGTCTTGTGGTATGATACCTTGTATGGTCAGGCTTTACCTTGATTCTCATGCATGCGTGTCATCTAGAACTTGCCCCGAATATGATTCAAGGCAAAATTCTAGGTGTGATCGAGCTTGGAAGATGGCCTTAGGCTCTTTTTGATAGCCATTTCACCCAAATGACTTCCCACAACATCAATCCTAGTGAACCCTTTTGAGCTTGTGACTGTTCTTTGGCACCTTGTTTAACACCTTGACCTTATTAGAACCTTTATCTTGGCACCCATCCTCCCTAATTGCTTGGAAGTGAAACATAGA
This sequence comes from Jaltomata sinuosa, assembly GCA_003996215.1. Taxonomy (NCBI): domain Eukaryota; kingdom Viridiplantae; phylum Streptophyta; class Magnoliopsida; order Solanales; family Solanaceae; genus Jaltomata; species Jaltomata sinuosa. The sequence goes on from QJPP01003724.1 coordinate 162,253, forward strand.
CTAAAAGCCTATGTTTGGGGGGGAGGGAAATGAAAAAGACAACATAGGCAAATGCCTAAGTTTGGGGGTATATGTGATCAAATAAGGAGAAGAAAAGAAATGCACTTCAAGTGCAAGGTATCACCTTAAGTTTGAATTGAAAATTACTCCAAAAGATCAATCCAATGAGCAAAATGAAAAGCAAGAATAGGTGCCACCAAATGAAGGTGATACAAGGAGTTGAATAATCATGATTGAAAAGAAGAAACTTGGGTTGTGTGAGAGAGAAATAAGGTGAAGTTGAAATTTAAAAATGTGAGCGGTGTTTGAAATGATAACAAAGAGAATTAGGGAGGTGTAGTCACATGAATGCTTTCCTCACCTTAGCCCTAGACAACATCGTAACCTGTAAGTTCTTGGTGATTCCGAGCTTGGCAACACTACATTAGTGGCGATGTACATAAAGGGCAAGCCTATGATTCAACGTGTGTGTACTTGAACTTCCTTGAGAGAGTGAGAGTTTTCTTGGTTCTCCTATAATCCCTTGTTTTGAAAATTGTATGATTGTGAGTGAGATTCTCTCTTGTGGTGAGTGGCATGATGCACTCGAATTGAAACACGAAGACTCTATTTCAATTGAGAGGAATGAATGAGACAAGTTGTATGGCAAATCTCGAAGCAAACCTTGATGGTCCATGCCAATGACTTGAGAAGCTTAAATGTCTTGTTTTAAATGACAAAATTTCCTTGATTTTGAATAACAGATGAAGTCCTTTTTGAAAAGGTTTTGAAATGACCAATTGTCTTGATATTGTGGTGGTTAAAATTGAGATGAGCATTATAGTTGAGTGTTTTTGTTTGAGTCTTTTTGTTTATTCTCTTTCTTGATTTTTAGCATAGATTAGTCTTTTGTGCCTTGATTGAGTCTAGAGCACAATTCATTCCTTGCCTTGTGAGTATCTTGCTTGAGGACAAGCAATAGTTCAAGTTTGTGGGTTTGATAAGTCGGTAATCTACAAACTTATTGAGCCTTTATCCATGAATTATTTCTATGTTTTGAATAGATTTAGAGGTTCTTATGGCCTTTATTGGTATCTATGTAGGTACTTGTGATCAAAGATGGAAAACAAGAAAATGGACCAAAAAAGAGCTTAAAAGGAGTGAAGTGTGAAGTGATAAAAAAGGATGGAGATTCTGCCTTAAGATGCGGCACTTATGCAACATGCACAAGCCTTGGTGCGTTTCACACCTCTCACCGCATGGAGCCTTGAATCGACTGAAGGATCTGTTACGAGGTGCGGTCACTGTGCAACACGCATAACTCATAGTACGAACTGCACCTCCTTCGCATGAGATCTCCCAAGTCAGCTGAGTCACTGGTTTAACTAAAGAGGGTGTGTGATGTGCACATGCTGACGTACGAACCATATGTCATCCCGCACACCACCCAAAGGGCATTTTTGTCCAGAAATTTTGTGATGTTTTTGGAAAGTATTTAAACCCATTTTAGGCATAATTGTAAATACAATTCTTTAGTTCATAATACTCTTGAGTAATTTTAGCTTTGAGAACAAGTTTCCTCTCTAAGAAGAAAAAGAGGGTTTCAATCAATTCTCTCTTCCAATTCTTAGTTCACCATTTGTGTACAAAACTGAGCTTAGATATTGAAATTACACTTGAATGAAGAGGAATTTGACTTACCTACTTGGTATATATCTTTCCTTTAGTATGAGTAGCTAATTTCATTGTCTAGGGATCTGTTGATAATGGGTGCTTGACAAATGGGCGTGGATGTTGCTAATTATTGCTTATAATTGCTTATTTGACATGGGTCTAGTAGTTTCGACAAGTTTTAATCCTAAAATTGGTGGTTGCAAACATTGATTTTTCTTACTTGGTTATGTTGTTGCTTGAAAGAGAATTTTGTAACTTCGGATGTGAAATTACTAGTGGGAACTTGGGGATTCTATTTAGATGAAGCCTAGAAATAGGTCATATCGATGAAATCACCCATTTAAGGGTCTAAGATAGAAATAGTATGACCTTCCTATGCTTTAGCTTGGTTGTTTGTTATTAAACCGATAGTGCTTTAACCGAGGCTGTCATACATATGGTTATTGATCGAGAGATGAACAACCATACCAAAAACCAAGGCTACCTATATCAATGAGCGAGAATAGGCAATCACCCTATCCCATACTAGAGCCCCATTGGCCGCACATCCCTAGTTGTCTACTCTCACTTGTATACCCATTTTACTTTACTATCTTGCTTGAATTGAGATTATTATGACAGAATCCCAATCCCCCCCAATCCTTTACTTTCATGTCTTTAACACTTACTCTCTTAGTGAAATCATTTCATTATAATCATCATTGTGCTATCTACAAGTCTCTGTGGGTACGACCCCAATATCTGTTGGGTACTTATAAATGTATTTTGCTTGGTGATCACCGATACCTCCATCTTGGAGAGTACGTTTGAGCATTTATCATAGACCGAGAAAAGTAGGAAAGCCATGGAAAAGTTTAAGGTTGAACTCACAGAAATAAAGTCTAAGGCTAAAACTTGTAATGATGTGCAAGTTACAAACTTAGCTAATACTAAGGATGAATCTCCAAAAGAAGTGAGCAAGTTTTTGCAATAAGTTGACTTTGATGAAGCGAAAGTAGTGAGTCAATATTGGCTCGAGAAACAAGCTTCATGAATTAGACTTCTTGGGTTTCTTTGTTATGTTCTTACAGATATGGACATAGAATTTATAGAAGATAGAATTGAACTCCTACAAGAAGTAGACCATTTCAGTTCAGATATCCATGATATACAGACTCACTTAAATCAAAAGGTTGAAGCGTCTGATGCCCAACCACCAATTATTGTGGATATTGGCCAACTTATGGAGTAGAAAGAGGACTTTTGACCATTCAAGTATTCTCTTTTGATTGATGCTAATGTTGAAGAGGTGTGAAAAAGTGAGAATATTAAAAAGAATGAAGATTTGGAGTTGAGGCGTCTAAGCACTTTTCAACATTTTGTTTGGTTGGCGATATGAAAATTGAGCCTGTAAAACCAATGGAAAAGTGTGTGGATGAGGAACAAGGCCTTTATATTCTAAAATTTACCATGCCAATAAGACTGTAACAATCAATCCTATCATTACAGTGATGATTCGGGCGTAAGTTCTCATTAGAGTCTTTCCTATGATGAGAGTTGGTAAAATCTCAAGCTAGGGTGGATTTTGACAAAAATCTAGTGTTGTGTGATCTAGAGATAATTCGTGTCTTGGTGTAATACTTGATAATGTGGTATTCATTAATGGATAGTCAAGTGATGTAGGGTACCGTAGGAAGTTTCAAGATAATAAATGGGTTCATAGAACTCCGATTATGGTGGTTACCACATTGGGATATATCTGTGATGTCTAGGATCAAGGTTTGTGTTATGAAATGGGAAGTTTTGGCTGAGTTCCCACGTTTCTATTTTTAAGACTACTACAATAGATGAAATCCCGCTGTAGCAAGTCCACCATAGTGGTACAATCCCACCACAACGAGCCTGGAGGCATGAGGGGCACACGAGCATGAAGCCTTGGAGACTTAGCAATACCAGCAGTACTTATGGTAGGGAGCATGATTCTCATGAGTTGTTGGTTGGGAGTTTAGGCCTTGGGGGCTATTTTATCTATCCAGACACTTTTTTGTCAGATTCGAGCTAGTAAGCTTTGTTTTGAGTGTAGAGAGATTGGATATTTCAGGAGGAATTGTCCTTATATCAGGTAGCTTAGGCAGTATCAGGGTTCTCATATCCTTTCATTAGAGGCATGATCCCTCGCTGAAATAGAAACATGTATGTCCTGGTAATCTCTCAATCAATTTCAGTGGTGTTTAATCATGGTGCTACATTTATTAAGTGCCTATATACTTTTTTATGGGTGTGATTATGATGTGTGACTTATCGATGTTCCTATTCATGTTTCCACTTGTGTAGATGGTTAGGTGATAGTTGACAGGGTCTACCATTCTTATCTTGTTACATTTATGGAGTATAAGACTTGGGTAGACTTTATAATTCTAGATATGGTAGACTTTGATGTTATTCTGGGGATGAGTTGGTTGCCTCTTTACCATGCTATTCTAGACTGTAATGCTAAGACTGTAACCATAGCTATGCTGGGTATGTCTAGACTTGAGTGGATGTATGAATTTAACCCTGTTCCTAAGAAGGTTATATTCTTTATTCATGATAAAAAGTTGATAAAGAGGGGGTGTTGGGCCTTTTTAGCGCATCTACGAGATACTAGTGCAGAGGTTCCACCTATTGGGTCAGTGCCTGTGGTATTTGAGTTCTTAGAAGTGTTTTTTATGAATTTACATGGCATGCCACTAGACCGTGGTAGTGATTTCTACATTGACTTAAAGTCGAGGACTCGTCCTATTCAATCTTGCCATATTGAATGGCTCCGACTGAGATAAGGGAGTTGAATGTACAGTTGTAAAAGGGTTGAGCATTGTGGAGTATAAGAAAAGATGGACCTCCCCTTTTGTTTTAAGTTCTGCCCGTCAACCTTTACTGCAACAGCCTATGGTTTTCTATAATGAGCTTGCTACAGCGAGAAATCCCATTGCTACAACGAACAACACATTTTCAAGCATTTCAGTATGTCTATTTTGTGTTCTCCAACTTCTTCATGAATTGATGTATAATATATTTAAGCCATGTCGAGATTTGTTGTGAATATTTTCATGAATTATATACTAGTGTATTCGATGAGTAAGGAGGAGCGTGAGAATTTTTTTGAAAACCGTGTTGGGGTGTTGAGAGAAGAGCAGCTATATGCTTGGTTCTCTAAATATGAGTTTTGGTTGGCATCTATTTCCTTTTTAAGGCATTTGTGTTTTGAAGGAGGGAATTATGGTTGATCCTCATAAAGTGGAGGCACTTAAGAGTAAGGCTAGACTCACTTCAGTGATAGAGATCCGTTGCTTTATGGGGTTGACTAGTTATTATTGTCGGTTCGTGAGGAGGTTCATTTTAGTTACTTCCTATCTGACTTTATTGACTACAACTCCTATCCTTGCGTTATTGGTGGAGGGAAAGGACCTTGTCATTTATTCTGATGTTTCAGGTTCTAGTTTAGGTGTTGTTTTAATGCAGAAATGTAAGGTAATAGCGTATGCTTTGAGGTAGTTAAAGGTTTACGATCTAAACTACCATACTCATGATTTAGAGTTTGCAATAATTATTTATGCTTTGAAAATAATTGGAGTCATTACTTATATAAAGTGCATTGTGAGGTGTTTACTAACCACTGCAGCCTACAACATGTGTTTACACATAGGGATTTGAACTTAAGACAGTTTCGATAGATGGAACTACTCAAGGACTATGATATTACCACCGTATACCATCCGATAAGGCCAATACAGTAGCCGACGCATTGAGTAGAAAGTCCAAAAGTATGGGCAGCTTAGCTTATTTGAAGGCTACCAAACGTCTGTTGGCTAGGGAGATTAAGACTTTACCTAACATTTTATGAGACTTGAGGTGTCCGGGAGAGGTGGACTGTTTGCATGTATTGAGGCAAGATCCTCATTTCTTAATCGGATCAAGACTAAACAATTTGAGGATGCTAAGTTGAGAAAAATTCGTGATAAGGTTCTGCATGGTGAGGCCAAGGAGGCCATGATTAATGTTGATGGTGTCTTGAGAATCAAGGGGAGGGCTTTTGCTCCCCGTGTTGATGACTTGATTCTTATAATTTTAGCTGAGGCTCATTGTTCAAAGTATTCTATACATCCTGGTGTGACCAAGATGTACCGTGACTTGAGGCAGCATTACTGGTGGGGTCGAATGAAATGAGACATAGTTTATTTTGTTGCTATGTGTCAGAATTTCCAACAGGTGAAGTATGAACATCAGAAGCCTGGTGGTACTCTTCAGAGGATGCCCATTCCTGAATAGAAGTGGGAGAGGATAGCCATGCATTTTTTCGATTGTCTTCCCAAGATTTTGGGGAAGTACGACTCTATCTGGGTTAATATGGATAGGCTGGCGAAGTCTACGTATTTCATTCTAGTCCAGGTGACTTACAATGCAGAAAAGTTAGCCAAGTTCTATCTCAAGGAAGGTTTTCGATTGCATGGGGTTACAATTTAAATTATTTTGGAAGGGGTACTTAATTTACCTCTTTTTGGGAGAAGTTGCATGAGGAGTTGGATACTAGGCTAGACCTTGGTACAACTTTCACCCTCAGACTGATCACTATAACAAATTTGGCCTAGGCCACACTAATTCTAGACAACGCTTAAAAAGTGTTGCCAAAAAGTATTTAAGGCCACACTTTTAAGGCGTGGTCTTTATATCGATCTTTTGGCCACAAAAACTTTGACAACACTTTTAAAGCATGCTCTTTAGAATGATAGACTACAGATTATAAACGTTGCCAAATCATAAAATAATTGGCAATACTTATTTATCTATATGGCCACACTTTTAAGTGTACTATATTTGTTATTCTAATAACAACACTTTACAAGTATGCCCTATTAGTTCTCATAATTGTTTTGACTATAATAATGAGTTTCCTCAATGTATCTATTTTCCCCGTATTTCTAGAAAGAAGGAGTATCATAACGCCCAAAAATTCATTCTCAATGGTTTCTTGCCCTAATTTGTGCCTCTCAGCTCTTACTCGCTACTTCAAGCCTGCATCTCCCTCAGCTAAGTACTCTCTATCTCAGTCAATCTTTCTACAGCCGAACTCCCTCACTACCACCATCTCAATTCATGGACTCTGTCTCAGGTAGGGTTTTGATATTTATCATAAGTTTATCAATCTCTGAAGTCCCTTCTGTGATGGTGTATGTGAGTGAGATAGAGAGGAATTTTTCTCTGTGTATTTTTTTTTGGAGAATTTGAACATCCAGTTAAATTTCTGCCAAATTTTAACATATTTTGATAGATTTATATATTAATTGTTAGGTTCCACTCATTTTGGTTTCTACTTGTTTCCAACTTTGTGGAACTGAAGCTTAAATTAAGAACCAATTGAGTCAATTCTAGTTCTACTCATTTTTATGTCTTGTAATTGAGTTGGTATTTTTCGTCTTATGAACATTGCTAAAGAGCTTTGTGGATTTGTCTTTCTGTGGTTTCATTTCTTCATCTTTTTCGAGTTTTGAGAGTAATTAGTAAGTTTTTTTTAAATGACAGAAGATCAGTCAGGAATTTTGAATTCAAAGCTCTATTTTATTCATCTGGTTGTTTCTGCTTGCATGTTGTATGTCTAGATGTAGCTTAAATCTTTAATTTTCTAGGGAAGGCCAACTTTGATTGGATATGATTATGAGGAATCGTGTTGCTATAGTTATTAGATGATACTTTAGGGTTCAATCATGAATTTGTATGAATTTAGATTGTGTTTCTTGTATTTAGTTTGATAATATTTAGACCAAGTCGATGAAATTACGAAGTTTTATTGTTGCATTATACCAACAAAGATCATGAATGTCAAAATGCTCTGTAATCTTAAAGGTCAAATATGTCCATTCAGCTTGTCATAGTTCCATCTATAATTTTCCCTTCACAAAATGCTCTTCCATGTCTCTTGAATCTTTAATATACTCTCCTTCTTAATTCATATATTTGTTGAATGAATTTACTTTGTGATTCCTTATACATGAACTTAGAATATATAGACTCATTCTTCCATGAGCAGATTATTGATTGGATCAAAATGACATTTTTCTTTTGACCCAAGCTATTAATATCTTTGTCATGGACCTCAGGGTTTAATAGATAGAAGGCACATTCAAATAGTAAACATCCTCTTGGATCTGGAGTCATTTCATTATAGAACTAGAATTGGCCTCGATAGTCTGGAGGATTGTTACACCATAAGTGAAATTTAATGGGCCTTAGCAATTGATTTAAAATTTTTTTGCTTTCTCTCTTCCCTTGGTGTTTTTACTTTCAAAAGTTGTCTTCCGAGGTCTTGCAGATTTTATGGAAAACAACTTTGAGATATACTATAATCTCATCCAATAAGTAATAGAAATCAGTAGTTTAAGAAGGAAACAGTTATATATGTTAGAGAAACATAATCACGCAACAGAGAAAAGCTTCTAGGAATCAGGCTAAAAAAGTAGGCTATAGCAATAATAAGAGTAAAGCAGCAAGGATTAAATAACTGTTACTTTCTCAAAAAAAAGCAGCAAGGATTATAAAGTAGCACATATTTGAATCAAGTAAGCTTTATAATCTCATGGTGCTTTACTAAAGCAAGGATTATAGAGCAGCAAAAGACCTAGGAGAACCTAGTATAAAAGCTTCGTTCCTCACTATAGGACTGCATAGAATACGTAGAACTATTCTTTCTTTGGATACATAGAGGTGAGTTATTTTCTAAGTTATGCATTCCTAAAGTAGTAGTTTTATTCATGAACAAGTGCTGAATAAAATACAACACACAAATAAGTTAACTTTGTCGATTATACCTTTGGTAGCCCATACAACAATTTACATGTATGTAGTAATGTGGTATCTGAAGTAAATAACATTGTTAGTGAATATATAATTATGATGTGATTATTGATGTATGATATCCATCCATTGTGGAACAAGAGTTGCTATTAAGAAAAATGGTATTTTGTTCTTTTCATTTAGCTGGCGATTTAAATCTATAGTTCTGCTAGAACTTGATAGTTCTGCTAGAACTTGATAGTTCTACTAGAACTTGATAGTTCTTCTAGAACTTGATAGTTCTTTCCCTTTGTGAGCTAGTGACATGATATGTAATTACTTATAATATAATAAAAATGGAGTATATGTTTTATGTATTTTTGACAAATAGAAGAAGGCCGACGAGCAATAACACAAAATGCACGTCGTGAGCTATGAAAGGAGCTTTAACTTAATCTTTCATAGGTTCAGAAAGCCCTTCATGCAAATGTTGCCAACTTGCCAAAAAATGGTTATGTTGGTCATTTCAGGTAAATCAGTTTAATATGTGTTAATCCCTTATGACAACTGACACACATCTAACTCTAAACACAGTTTTAGGATGAGAACAAGAAATTTTCCACTTCAATTTGTATCTAATTATCTATTCTGGATCTGCTTTTCCTGATCGTTACCTTTCTTTGATCACTCAGCTTTTTCTTCAGCTCAGGTGCGTGTTGAATTTGTTATCATTATTTTGTGCCAATTTACATATGTTATCATGGTGCTCAGAAGTATGATGTACCTTTGCAAATATTTGTTATTCTAGTATCATTAGTAATAAATAATTGAACTAGGAAGCACGTTAGGATATAAACCATATGTACATTGGTACGAATAATAAAGGTACATAGAAGTTTTAGTACCTAAATTCAAAGGTGAAAAACAAAAATGGATAACTCATAGAGAAAACAACCTTCAAACATTCTAGGTGAAATTATTACCTATAAACATGTCCTACCACATTATATGTCTCTTTCCATAAAACTTAGAGATACTTATCTCCAATGTGGGTCAATTTTGATCAGAAAATTTAGGCTTAATAGTTGGTTCAAAAGTCTGCTTTAGTTTTTATTTCTAAGTTGATTCTGTAGAGTGAATTGCTAAGATTTTGTTTGTAGTTGTTGGTTTGAAAGAGTTTTGTTCTATCTTTAAGCTGATTGTATGAGTTTTCAACTAACATTCAGTTCTGGTACTACTCAGGGGAAACCAAAGTTTGTTCCTTCCAATAATGAACTAAAGATAGTTATGAAGAGATTATTAATGCTAGGGCTCTATCATGGTGTTATAACTGAAACGTACAAATCAAGTGGTGAAGTCTATTGTTCTGTAACTTGAGGTTATAATGAGTTCTCGTAGCCATGCAAGATGAGTTATTCGAGTTTTTTTGTATTTTGTTTTTGAATTTTTGAGCCTTTAATCTCTGTCAAGAATGAAATCACTGTGATGACCCTTTCGGTCATTCCCGCATTTATACTTTTCTTATACTGTTAAAGCTTACCTGTAGCGGTCCCAAGTCATTTATGGCTTGCTGAGACTAGTGGTTCGATGCCCTGACCGTTCATTTGGTCGTTATGGTCGTTTCCCTATTTTAGAGTCTTAACTTAGAATATCATTGACTTCGGTCAACATTCTTGGTAAACATGCTCAAAATCGAATTCCAATAGTTCTGTTAGCTCTGGAGCATAGATTTTGGTCTAGATGGACCTTGGTCAGGGTTTGGGAGATTTCGGTTTAGTTCTGTGTTGGTTTTTGTGTTTTTTAGCCAGTTGAGCTTGAAAGTTTGAATTTGGTCAACATTTGGAGAAGACAACCTCGGTTGCAAATTCTGACAGTGCTATTAGCTCTAGAATGTCAACTTTGCGATAGAGGGACCTTTGGTTCAGGTCTCGAGGCTTTTGAACTCATTTTAGGCCATGGGGTTCCATTTTGGAAAAGTTGGCATAAAGTTGGTTTTAGGCATGGGATCCACTTTTCATTCTATAGACCTCCCTTGGGTTTTTTGTCAATTTTGTTGAGTCCAGAATACCATTTTTAGTTGAGTAGCATAGTTCGTTTATGTACTTGGGACCTTGGATGAATCCCGAGGGTGCAATACCCCAAAATTCGATCCAGCTTTTAAACTTAAGAACTCTGAAAATTCTGAAACTTCCAGGAATCACGAGTCAAGTCTACGATTCGTGGGAGGGATCATGACATGTGAAACCAACTCTGCAGCTCCTACCTCTGGTCTGAGAACCACGAGTGGAGTCTACGGGTCGTGATTAGTTTCACGAGTCGTGGAAACCACCCGTGGAACTCAAATTGAGGGCAGTCTATTTCCCAGGAACCACGAGTTGGTCCTACAACTCGTGGAAGTTTCCACGAGTCATCCTATTAAACCGTAAGACCTCATTCGAAACCTGAAATTTTGGCTCAGGAACCATGACTCCAATCCATGAGCCGTGGTTAGTTCTACGGTCTGTGGAAGGGACCCGTGGAACCTGAAGCCGAGTTTTAAAACAACTTTTTCCTAATTACGTCCCAGGGGTATTTTAGTTATTACCCACCCTTTTAACTCCTAAGTGAGTTCATTTTGGCCATTCTTAGCATGATTTCTAACCCTATTAGCCTTAGTCCCTTCTCATTACCTCATTCATCTCCCAAAAAGCAAAAGAACTCCTTCAAGCTCCAAGTCTCAAGCTCCAAGTCTCAAGCTCCAAGTTCAAGTCTCCTTTTCTTTTCAATTTCAAGTGGGTTAACTTCAATCAAGGTATGTGGGTATTCAATAATGGGTTCCTTTCACCCTTGTACCCAAAACCCCAAGTCTTTATTTTGATTTCATGAACTTTCAAATTAGGGTTTTTACCCAATTCTTATGGGTTTTGCTATGAATTGCCTTCTCATGATTTTATTATAAAATTACTACTGAATTGCATGATTTTGCATGGGTTCTTACATATGAATTCCTACTTTAAAATTGAAGGCTAATTATGAAAAATTCTACATGCATAATATGATTTAAGTAAATTAGGTATTTGATAGCATGTTTTTATGAATTTCAAGCAAGTGCATGCCTAGTTCCTATGTTGTATGAAAGTATATGTATTATGAAATTGAACTAGTGCCATGCAAGTTTTCAAGTTATGAACTATTATGCAATGCAAGACACCCTATGTGCCATCAATGCTCATGAATCAATTTCCAAACCAAAATTCCTGAGTAGTATGAAGATCCGAGTTATGAACATGTTTATGAACAATCTTGACATCTAGATATGTCACATGTATGTGAGCCTTATGTTATATATTTTGGGAGTAGTATTTAGCACCGAGCGATGAGGGTTCTAGATAACCCAAGTCCAAAACTACGTTGCCACCGTAGGTTGCCCTCCGTGGCTTATGAAAGGATCCTTATGAACATGGTTCTAACCTTGGCTGGTTAGAACAACCTTTTTTAGTGTGGGTACATGACACTGGAATCCATGTAGCTCATCATGGTTTAATATCAGTTAGGAGAAACTCCCACATGATTATTTTCAAGTTATGAAGTTATATGATACTTTACTTTGAACCTTGACTTTACTTCATGTTTATGCCTTATATATTGATAATTTCTTATGCTATCTTTTATTTCGAAAGAGCTCATTTTAAGCATGTTTTTTCATGATCATGCATATCTCACATACTCGGTACATCCTATAGTACTGACGTATACTTGTGTTGCCTCCTCTTGATGATGCAGATTCAGGTTTCCTTACTTAGGCACGTGGCTAGAGATCACATGCCATTTCCAATCAGTGTTAGTGAGTCCTCATGGTTCGAGGGCTAGTTATGATTCTAGCTAGTTGTTGGTTATTTATTTTCGTACATCGAGTTAGCTAGGGTCTTGTCCTAGCAACTCCTTATGTCATGTGTAGAGGCTTTTTAGACATAGGCAGTATTCGAGTCACTCTTTTAAAACTATGTTTTGTATTGACTTATTATTTATGGTTTTGGATTTGCCTAATATTCTATCTATGCTTCCGCTATACTTTATTATGAACGACTGAGTATGCTATGACCAAGGGTTATCTGGGACACTTGTGCCACAAATCCCGTGTTACATCTAGGGGGTAACCTCGGGGTGTGACAGATGGTCCATTTGAGCTTTCTAAACTTAGCTAGTTTTTGACTGAGTTGCTGTGTCTGGTGGGTCTGCAATTGTGGACATTTTGCTGCATTTACAGCCACCGCAATTGCAGTGAAATTCCATATTTGCGATGGTTTTGCCGCGTTTACGGAGTTCCGCATTTGTGGAGGTCACTATTCATCCGTGTTTCCGCATTTGCAATAAAAGTGCCGCATTTGCAGTATCTGCTGGTAGTATATTAAAAAAATTCATTTCTCTTCATTTTCAGCTCCCATTTCTTATATTTTCCCAACTCCAACTCCATAATTCTCTCAAAACAGATTGCTCCCATTAGTTCTAAGCCTGGGGAATTCGTCAAATTATCGAGAAAATCTTGCTTCCCTCATCTCTTGGTAAGTTCTTCTTCCCCCAAGTTGTTCCTTCTACTTTTAACAAACCTCCATTAATGGGTTTTTCAAAGCTTGAGTTTCTGGGTTATGCTCTTTTTTGGCTCGATTGTTCGTAATCGCGGGGAGTTCTGTCCGTAGCTTATCTCTCTCGTTGTGGTATGTATCTCTTGTTTAATTTTTGGATTTTTATTCTTGAATCTTCCCTCTTTAAATTCCCTTTTGAGCAGGATATATTTTGCCATATTCCTTGTCCAAATTCGCTCAATGTTGGAGCATACTCTCTTAGCATTATTGTGGTCATCGTGCTTCTTTCCATTCTTATTTTTGGGTTATGGGCCCCGCGAGCCTGCTTTTGATCTGGATTTTGACCCGGCTATTAGTATAGCAAAATAGATATCGTTAGTCACATTTTGATGTGTAGTTTATGTTTATGATAGTGTGATTACATTTCGGGACTTCTCGGAGTTGTTTGGGCTTAGACATCATCGTTCTAGCAGCTTATCGTCGGACGACAGGTAGGTTACGGTTGAACTCTTTTAGACTTCACATATATAGGATATAATTGTACTAATTAGCATCCTTGGGTTGAGTTTTTAGCTTGGTAACCCAAACCTTGTTCACTTCTTCATGTCCATCTTATTTTGCGTTTTCCAATGATTGTAGTATTCGTAGTAGATGATATTATCACCCTTGTGGTCCTGTGTGACCTTGCTTTGAATCTGGACCATAAATAGTAGGTTATTTGGGAATGTCTATGAGTCCCGAACATCGATATTGAAATCGTAGGCTGGTTATCTATGCTGTAGAGCAATTTGAGCCTGTAAAGGGATGATAGGTTGATTGTGAGCCATTAGACTACTGTTTGTGATTGAGCATGCCATTGTCATGCATATAAGGTTTTTTTTGCATGTTTTACTATGGTTTTGGCTTTGGACCTACTACTTGATGATTTTCTAAACCTTACATAGCCCCGAGGGCCCATTTTCGATAAAAATGATTATAAAAGGTTTGGAACTAACTTTTATAGATCTTCTTGGGGTAAGAAAGCTAAAAGGATGATTTTGTCACTGTTTTCATACTTATACTAGACTCGGCTGGGCCGTAGTTCTAGATTTTACTTCTTATTGATTTGAGATGGTACTAGACTCGGTCGGACCGAGCCAAAGATTGGTTTTACTATTATTTTAGACCTGGTTATGTCCGAGCACCTTTTGTTAGGGTTTTTTTGAGGTTTGATCCACTGATTTAGACCTGGGTAGAACCCCAGGCATGCATTTTCAAGATTTGAGGACTTGTTTGGATCCAGCTACGCTCCGGACTATTATATTGAGGTTATGGTATTTAGTATGTGGTCTACGAGTAGGCCTCCATGGACACTACCATTATGGACCAAGTTCTATGGGCCGACGGTGATCGGAGGTGGGGTGTACGGTGGAGTAGAGGTACTTGGGAGCATTCCTTCTATGGATCCTGCCTTTATTAGGCCTTTGAGGCACCAGAGAGGGTAACATACAACACTACTATCACTTATTTTTAGCATATCATATCATGTTATCCATTTGTGTGATTCCACCCTTGTTTGTTGTGTGCTCAGTGTACTCTCCGGTTGTATGGGCGGCTGGAGGATTTGTTTTCACTTGATTGCATTCCTCAGTTGTATGGGCGACCATTAGGACTGTAGATAGATTTATTATTACTCTGTCAAGATATTGGTCCCTATTGTGATTACCTATGCTGATTGGATATTGAGGGTTGTATTATATACAGTTAGTTCACTTGATAAGTTGCATATGGGTTACAGATCGATTCTTTCCTGACTTGAGAGTAGTATTATTAGCATGACTTGATTATTAATCTTGTTTTCGAGCATGTATCATTATTCTTCTTTCTTCCTTCCCTTTTTACTTAAGGTTACTGTTATACTGCCTATTTCCAAAACTCTCTCTATATATTGTTGTTGCAAGGATCCCAAGTGCGTTATTACTTTCTTTCACCTGTGTCTGTGATATATATTCATTCTAGTAGCTAGCCAAGTATGTTGTTTTCTTCTTGTATCCTTCTGTGCTATCTTTCGTGTACCTATTCATTATTTTCTGTAACTACTTGCTTCTATTCTACTATATTACTGCTTTTATATCTTATATGTGCCCAGTCGGCCTATGATACTTACTGGGTATCCGTTGCTTTGCAATTGGTGCTCATACTACACTCTACATCTTTTGGTGCAGATTCTAGTGTGGGCCATCGTTGTTAGCTTGTGGAGACTCGTGCGAGGAGATTTTAGAATGTCCCTGACTGAGGGTGAGCTCCTGACGGTCGGAGCTTAGCTTTTAGTTTATCTTTTGTATTATGTACTCTCTTACTATTTGGAGACATATGTGTATATATTGTTTGGATCTTTTGTACTCTGTTGATGTAGTTCCAGCTCATATACTATGATACCAAGTTTTGGAGTTTGGTTTAGCTTCCGCTTATACATTCTTATTGCCTATTTCTTATCTTGTTCCTTGCTTCCGCTTATTTATACTCTTCTTCCACTTGTATATTAGATAGTATCCCATTACTAACCGTTCTGAGCTATGTGGATTGGTTCACCTACTGGAAGGTTGTAGGTGACATCATGACCGAGAAATTAGATCGTGACAATCACTCTCTAGCCTTTTTGTCTCTTCTCAAGTACAGTAGTTTCCTCACCATTAAAGTTCATTTTTCTCGATAGTACTTTTCTTCTGGTAAAATTAAATTAAATTACTAACTAACTTTGGCTTTTGAGATGGAGGAGATATATTGAGTTGCTTAGTACATTAGTTGTTTGCTTGACATAATGGGAGGTGAATGAAAACTGAGATTACCTTAAAGCCTCATTTTAAATCATATACAGATGATATTATTTGCTTCGCTCGCTTCTGTTAATGTGCAACCTTGAAGACTTTGACTTTTCCACTTGTCCTTCTTAGATCTAAATCCTTCTCTGATGTAGCCTGTTTTAAAATAACATTTTTTGTGGAGAAAGGAGGAACTTTAACTACTCTAAATGACAACCAAAAGAGGAACTTTCTACGCAGATGATGTTATGTAGGATCAACAGTTCATAGGATTGGGACCATTTATTTAGTGTTATGAAAAAATTCATCGGTGTTAAGGAGTTTTTATCTAGTCCCTTCAAATTTATAGTCTTATATTATGTTTGTCCACTTCTTGGCTCAGATGTGTTCTGCTCTTAATCCTAATAGAGGTTAATTTGACCCATTAATGTCTAGTTCATAAAAAAGTATATTATGGTCTTTACCAGATCAGCTTGTTACCATTTTTTCTCTTTAAGAGGAGTATCTAGTAAACTTGGAAAACCTAAATGATCTAATTTATATTTTTCTTATCTGGAATTTCTTTTGCTATCAAATAGGCACTAATATTGAGTCTATTGATGTATTCAGATAAGTGCTAATGTTAGTCACTTTTGTGCGCTTATTTTTGCAGTTTAAGGTATCTACACCATCTTCTTGATGGAATAAAGTTTACAAATGGAAGAGGAAGATACAAGTTGACAATTTGATGAATCTATATCTGGACATGAAAGAGAAAACACCTTTGGATCAAGTTCTAGTATATTTGGCTTTTCTCATCCGAAATTTTGGAATTCATAAGGTATTATTAGTCTTCCTTCCATTCAACTTTATGTTATTATGGTTCTGTTCTTTCAATTTCTATTCACAGTCTTATTATAGAAAATCTGAGCATGTTTTATATTATTAAATACTATTGAACTCCAGTGACTTTGCAGTTGTCTTAGTACAGTCTTATTTTGCTTTGGGTACGATTTAAGTGACTGTAATATCTTCTATTTTGTTTCCTCATTCAATACTTCGAAATTGAATTGTATCAAGCGATATGTTTGATATGATGATATGAATATTATATAAATAAATAAGACCATTAAAATGCACTCTATCTTCAAGTGAAGCTGAATATGGCTCAGATGTGTTCATAGGATTTGGAATGCCTTTAGATGATCTACTAGTTTTAATAAAACCTCCATGTTACCTATAACCATGTTTCAAGAACTAACTTCAACCTTTGTTTTATTTTCTCCCCCATTGAACCTACTTTATTCAAAAGTTCCTCTATTATGTGAATTTTCCCTTCCAGTGTTGTGTACATAACTTGCGCAAGTCATAAAATTCTCCAAATTACATTAAATCTTCTGTTTTATATCCTAGGATATTGAATTTGGCTATTATATTTTATATCCTTTTGTTACCATCAGAAAATCCTATAGATGTCTGGTGCTTCAACTATATATAGAAGTACAGGTCAAATTTTTTTTTAGTTGATTGACATATCATATGTGTGAGCTGTGTAAATGTGGGTGAATCAAACTCTTGTTTATTGAATGCTATGTCCCTTATCTGAGTGGTTCCATTGTGATTTTGTTTTCCCTAAATTTGTAGCAATTCCACCACAAACAACTCAACGTGGTTCTGTAAGATGCAAAAGTTTCTTGACTTGTAGTTTGACATTTTCAAAGATTAACGCTAATGAACTGAACTTATTTGGTTCCTTATAACTCCTAACCTTATTGCAGGTTTGACAATCCTTTGATATTTGGAGACTATCTTGACATAATGAAGAAGAATGATGGCTCAAGATTGCCAAAATTCATAAGACAACTTTGAACCATTATATGAAAGTATACATGTCAAATAAAGCTCCAGCAGCCTTGAAATTAATATCAGACTTCAAAGAGGATGTAAAATTTCAGTTTTTGAACAATTGTGATGTTTTTACATTTGATTTTATGGTATTCAATACTGGTGCACATCTTTAAATATTACTTTATTAGTATGTGCAGTAAAAGACATTTTTTTTAAGTTTATTAAAAATATGTACATTTGAATTATTATTTTTGAGTTGTTTATTAGCAATTTAGTATTTGAGATTATTTAAATAGGACAATAATGTATAATTGTGATTACTGAATATTGCAAAAATAAAATTGTCGCATTTAATAATATTTTATATCATATACAACATTACTACGCTTTAAAAAGTGTGGCCATATGGATGTCATTGTGTGACTTATTGACAATAAAATTGTGGGATGTACACTACTAAAGGCCACACTTCACAAATGTTATTTTAGAGGAGGTAGAACGGGCACACTTTGCAAGTGTGGACTAAGGTAACAAAGACCACACATAAAAGTTTAGTATGAGGTCATGAAAAACATTGTCATATGAGGTGCTATAAGCATTGTATTTATACTTCATAGACACGCTTTTGAAGCGTGGCTTCTAAAGCAACACTTAAAAAGCATGGCTTTAGGGCAAGGGTTACGCCAGTTTAGGTCACCCCCAGAAAAGCATTGCCTAAAGTCAAAAAGTGTGGCCTTTGATCAATGGCCACACTTTTTGATAGTTTAGGCTACACTTTTTAAGGGGGGGTAAAGACCTAAAATATTGTAGTGGATGGGAAGTCTGAGCGGATGATTTAGGTGTTAAAGGATATGCTCTGTGTGTGTGTGATAGGTTTTAGGCGTTATTGGGACAATATCTACCTTTGGTAGAGTTTGCATATAATAATAGCTATCATTCTAGCATAGATATGGCTCCGTTCAATACATTGTATGGTAGGAGATATAGATCTCCGATTGGTTGGTTTGATGTGTTTCAGGTGAGATTGTGGGGTACTGATCTGGTGAGAGACTCAATGGAGAAGGTGAAGTTTATCCAAGTAATGTTTCTAGAGGCTCAAAGTAGGCAAAAGGAGTGTGTGGATAGGAAAGTGATAGATGTACATTTCATGGAAGGTGAACAAGTTTTGATGAAAGTCTCATCTATGAATGGTGTTATGAGATACGATAAACGTGGTAAGCTTAGTCCAAGATACATTAGACCCTTTGAGATTCTTAAGAGTGTGGGGTTGGTAGCCTATAAATTGGCATCACCTCCGAGCTTGTCTGGAGTTCATCCTGTGTTTTATATGTCGATACTCAAGTAGTATCATGGGAATGCTAACTATATCATTCTCTAGGATTTGGTCCTGTTAGATGAATACCTTTATGATAAAGAGGAACCTGTTGTTATTCTTGATAGAGATGTCTGTAAATTAAGGACTAAGGAGATTGCATCTGTAAAGGTCCAGTGGAATAACATTCCTATTGAGAAGGACACTTGGGAGACCAAAGTGGACATGCATGGCAAGTATCCACATCTTTTCAATGATTCAATAACTCCTTGTTTTCCTCTTTTCCTTCTTGTTGCCATTCGGAGATGAATGGTTGTTTAATTAGTATCTAATGTAATGACCCATTCCATTGTTATGGTGATTACTAGGGCGTAAGTTCTCGGCTATAGTCTTTCTTAGGATGAGAGTTGATAAAATCTCAAGCTAGGGTGGATTTTGATGAAAATCTAGTGTTGTGTGTTCTAGATATGATTTGTGTCTCGTGGTATAATACTTGATAGAATGGTATTTATTAATGGATAGTTAAGTGGTGTAGGGTATCGTTGGAAATTTCAGGATGATAAACGGGTTCATAGAACTCCAGTTATGGTGGCTTCCACATTGGAATCGATCTGTGATATCTAGGATCAAGGTTTGTGTTGTGAAACGGGTAGTTTTTGCTGAGTTCTTGAGTTTCTATTTTTGTTACCACTGTAGTAGATAAAATCCCACTGCAGCGAGTCCACCATAAAGATCCAATCCCGCTAGAACGAGCCTTGCAAAATTAATCAGTGCTTACCATAGCAAGTAAAGTTTCACAACAACGGTCTCGCTGTAGTGAGAAAATGACCGTTGTAGCGAGAGACATGGCCAGATTGCCTGACTTAAGTTAGTTTTTTGAGTTTTATTTTACAAACCCCAAAACTCATTCTAGAGCTCTAAGAAGTCAATTTTTCGAAGACTAGGGCATTTTCCTTCGTTCGAGGTAAGTTATTTCGTTAACCTCTTTGTTTAACAATCGTTAATCCTTGTAAAATCATTAGATTATGGATTAATGGTTGAATTTTTGGGTTGGATCTCAAAATGAATGAAAGGTGGGGAAGAACCCTATTGGTAGATGTAAATTCATCTAGACTTAATCCTAGGTTGTTATTTAACACTTCCTAGCATGAAACTTTTATTCCTAAACATGATTTAAGATTACTTAGGAACCTTGGATTCCATAAAAGGGTGACCTTTAGCATAAAAATGGCTTAAAAAGGGGGAATTGGAGTAGAAATCCATGAATGGTAATTATGTAAATAATGTGGGACTAGTGGATAATTAATTGACCCTTAGAGAATGCTATAGACCTTGAGTAAGGTAGAGTTAGTGGGATAAATTACCAAGGCTAAAATGAAAGAGTAAATGATTAATTACTCTCTATTGTTTGTCTATTTAGACTTTGTATGTTTTTAAGCATTGATGAAGGGAAAGGCTATTGCAAGGTAGCTTGTGACTTAGAATTTGTCGATTGAGATAGGTTACAGTTTTATGTGGAGTTAGACTTAATATAGTCTCATATATGTGTTTTGGATTGATAAGCATGTCGGTTGGTCTTCGTACATTATTTTGGTTTACTATTTTCCTGGCTTGACAATACTTGTATAAATAAGTTGAATAATTATTTGAAGCCTGTCTTTAAATGACTTATGATTATGAAATGCACTTGTTATATTCATGTGTGCTTATTGTGACTACTCAACAGAGGAAACAGGTGTATACCGATTTCATGCTATTGAAAACTTATATGAAATTGATTATGGGTTGATAATATCTCATGATTGGTGAAATAATTGAATAGTTGAGACGTGAAAATTATGTGAACTTGATTGTGATTGATGAAACCACCATTATATTTGATCATGCATATTCATACCTCTTACTGTTGCATGACAGTTATTGGTTGAAAGTGACATTGAGTTATTCGTGAAATTCATATTATTATGGTGCCTATGGGAAATGGTTCCATCGAGTGTTATTATGCCGATGGGAAATAGTTTGAGCGGGTGTTATTGTGTCGATGGGAAATAGTTTTGGCAGGTAGATGGACTCTAGTGCGTCCCCTACAGGTCATGACTAGTTAGAAAAAAATAAGACCCTTTAACATGTGTGTACAAATGAGTGATTATTGTAGGTTCCAAATATCAGCATGGACAAGATCCATGTGTGAGATGTGACTGCTTATAGGTTCAAATATTGAGATGACTTATATGTCTGTTGTGGTGACTTATATGGCTTTTACTCATTGATATTGATATATCTAGATTTGGGCGATTCATCTGGCTGAAGTAATTACTTGACTATCTGAGTTGATTATGTGTTATTGTACTTTCTACATGTTTGTATTGTTCCTTACATATATTTGATACTATGTTGAGTTGGCTTATGATATCTACCAATACATAATGTTGTACTGATGCTACTACTGCACTTCTTTTCTGAGGGGAGACTGTGTTCCAAAGGCTTCGACAAGACCTCGTATCTAGCGCTACCGATTGATTGATTTGACGATGAGCCACTCCTATCAAGGCTGCCATGGATCTTCATA
This sequence comes from Jaltomata sinuosa, assembly GCA_003996215.1. Lineage (NCBI taxonomy): Eukaryota > Viridiplantae > Streptophyta > Magnoliopsida > Solanales > Solanaceae > Jaltomata > Jaltomata sinuosa. The sequence goes on from QJPP01003724.1 coordinate 183,763, forward strand.
GTTCTAGATGTCTATCTTTCAAACACTATTTCATTTATCAGTTATTGTTGAATATTCTTAGATATGATTAACTAGAGTCCTTTGTACAATGACTTTTGGGTCTTGGGGAATGTAATAAATAGTTGAAATATTTTCTCACTTATATCATTAGTTTTTTTGACTATTGTCATTATTGAAGTTGGTTTTATAGTTACATTGTCTAAAAATGGCTAATTAACTGGTTAAGATTTGGGTTAAGTGGTTCTCCCACCATAGGGTTAGTATATATGTCACTCACGACCAGTTGGGTCATGATAGAGACAAAATGACATTCTTCACTTAAGGACCAAGAAGTGCAAGAGGCAACATTGATTGCTTGGTTCCTTCATATTTACACCACCGCCCTTTGAGCATAGTATGAAAGTAGGAAAGAAGTTTGGGGTGATATTCATATCCTCAAAGTGGAAGGAAAAGTGTTCTGGACTTGATAGTGTCATATGATGATGGTAAATCTGATGCTGCTTGGGAGGGAACACAAGGTGACCTTATCGGTCTACTTTGTGATTCTTTTTACCTTCTTATTATAAATGTTTGGTGTCGTTAGGGCCTCCCTGACTTGTTGCAGGTTCTGTTATTTGGTTAGGTTTCTGTGGGTTCGCTCAGTCAAGTGAGGCACCGGGTGCCAGTCGTGCCTCCTCGAGTTTGGGGTATGACACCAAACTTCCCGCAATGGGTATAGCTACCATAAACAACCTCTTTTATGTTAATCATAAGAAATTACTGCAAAATACTTGCCTTTAACTTGCTGAAGGAGAAGAGGAACTCAAGAACCCTAAAATTGGAGAAAGGGCTTCAAAAAAAAGAGAGAAAACGTGAGAGAGAGATGTGATTTCTATGTATAATGAAATCTGATTATTTTACTAAGTGAATATATATATAACCTCTTGGAAGATGGATCTTGGGCTTACCCATTGCCCTGCCCCATTGATAATGCTCAAGTAACACTCTCCATACGGAGGTGATAGCGATCGTCAAAGCAAAACAAAATTTATATTCTCGACTGGAGTCGGGGTCCATCCCACAGAGAATGGATGAGTCGCCTATAAGATTGTCGTATATCAATCACCAATAGAGTAATCATTCAAATACCATTAAAAGTAAAATGGGGGAAATCAGGTAATGGGAATCTGTCACAATCACAATTCGAGCAAACAATAAAGTAAAAAGGGATTTGTATCAAGAGAAAGGACGACTAGGGGCATGTTTCCGATGGGACTTAAACATGGGTTAAGGTACTTGCTTAATTATGTGAATTCTTAATAAACGATATGGGTATCATTGGTTTTAGTCATGAATGTCAATCGTTCGATCTTCCAAATATTTATTCAATGGTCTCTATTCGAGAACCATGGTTTCAACACAAACTAACCAATTTAGGCTTGGGGAAGTCACACTATTTCTAGTTAAGACTCTTAAATAGGTGTTTTCCGGTGATTGAACTATTTCTAGCCTCAATCTAGGTAGAAATCCCAAGTACCCACTATTGAATTCTCATTCGTAATTATGAACCTCTTTCTCAAGCAAGAACTTAACCAAGTAATTTTAATCAATGTTTGCAACCATCAATTTTAGAGTTAAAACATGGAGAATTCAATAGATCCATATCAATTTAGCAATTATAAATACAATTAAGCAAGACCTATACCCAATATCAAATACCCATCATATACATACCCCTAGACAAGGAAACTAGCCACTCATGCTAAGGAAATAAGAGATTATACCAATTGGGTAATTCAAATTTCCATTCATTGTAAGCTAATATCCAATATACAATCTCAATTTGTTCAATTAACGGTGGATTCACAAGGTTGAAAAAGAGAAATAACAAGTAATCTCTATCTTCCTTGGGAACCTCTCTCAATGGAATACTCTCCAAAACTATTCAAAACTGGAAAAAACTATTGAGTACAATGCCCAAATTGAATTTTAGAAGGTTCCCAAATTATCACATAAAAGTTGACAAAAATGCCCTTCAAGAGACGTGCGACGCAACATGCAATGCGACGTACGGTTCGACAAACAACTATGCACATCACACGGCTCCACTTCAGTGAACCTGTGACTTCAGTTGACTTCGGGTGCTGTGCAAAGGGAGGTGCGGTCCGCACCAGCCATTGTGCGTGTCGCATGGCGGCCGCATCTCTTGGTAGAATCTTCATCTTTTTTGATCACCTTCACACTTCAACTCCTTTTGAGCTCTTTTTGGTCCGATTCCTTGTTTTTTACTTTTGACCAAGAGTAGCTGCATTCATAGCAATAAAGGCACTAAGAACCTCTAAATCTCATCAGACATGGCAATAATTCATGATTAAAGGCTCAATAAGTTGGTAGATTACCAACTTAACAAACCCCCAAACTTGAACTGTTGCTTGTCCTCAAGCAAGATACTCACAAAGTAAGGAATGAATTATGCTCTAAAACACATTGGTTGCACTCAAAATTACTTTACTCTAGAAAACTAAGAAAAATAACAAATAAAAAGACTCAAACAAAAGACTCAACTACAATGTTTATCTCGATTTGGACCACCACGTTCTCAAGGCAATTGATCATTTCAAAACATTCATCAAAAGGACTTCATTTCTCATTCAAAAATAGGGGAATTTGCCATTGAAAACAAGATCAAGCTTCTCAAGTCATTAGCATGGACCTTTAAGGCTTGCCTCAAGATTCGCCACATAACTTGTCTCATTTATTCCTCTCAATTGAAATAGAGACTTCATCATTCCTTTCAAGTATGCGATGCCACTCACCACAAGAATGAATCCCCACTCAAATAATCAATTCACAAGACAAGGGATTATAAGAGAACAAAAAGGCTCTCACTCTCTCAAAAAAGTTCAAGTGTACACACATCGAACCATAGGCTTGCCCTTCATATAATTCTCCACTAATGTAGAGTTACCGAGCTCGGAATCACTAAGGACTTGCGGGTTACAATGTTGGCTAGGGATAAGGTGAGGATTGGATTTGGCTTCAGTGACTAAACCTCCCTAACACTTCCTGTCATCATTTCAAAATCCGCTCACATTTTTGAATTTTGACTCTACCTTATTCCTCCCTCACACAACCCAAGCTTTTCCCTTCAACCTCTTTGTATCACCTTCACTTGGTGGCACCAATTCTTTTCTTTTCATTTTTCTCATTGCATTGGACTTTGGAGCAATTTTCAATTCAAACATAAGGTGCTACCTTGCACTTGAAGTGCATTCCTTTTCTTCTCCACATTGAGTACATACACCTCCAAACTTAGGCTTTTGCCTATGTTATCATTTCAATTTCTGCACCAAACTTAGGCTTTTAGCCTATGTTTCACTTTCAAGCCATTAGGGAGCATGGGTGTAAACAATTAGTTTAAAAAAGGGTCAAGGTATAAGGTGCCAAGGAAAGGTCACAAGCTCAAAGGGGTTCACTAAGATCATTGTAAAGGGAAGTCTTTTGGGTGAAGTGGCTATTCAAAAAAGGCCTAAGGTCATCTTCCAAGATTGATCACATCTAGGATTTCACTTTGAATCATATTCGGGGCAAGTTCTAGACGACATATGCACAGAAGCACTAGGTATAGCCTTACCACACAAGGCATAACAACAACTCTCCAAACAATTGGGACAAATGACTTTTGAAAAGCTATTCCGAGTTCTTTACATACTCATTTGTGAATTGATCAAGACAAACAAGGAGTGTTCAAGTCATGACAAGAGAATGCTTAACCCAAATACATTTTCCCTCTTTCCTTCGATTTTCAAAAATTTCTTGCCAAGAATTTTTTTTGGTGGGTTCATTTTGAGACAAGCAAAGTAAGAACCCAAATATAACTAAAACTTGGCATTTTACCTTAAAAAAGTCACCTCTCAATCTATCATAGGGAAACACCAACTCAGTTTGATAGAAAAATAAAAGAGAAAGAAAAATAAAGAAAATATTTGCTCCTTGGAAAAGAATCATGGTATTAAGAAAACCCTTGGAGTTTATTACTAATCTACTATTAACAAGGCGACTACAAATTTGAAATGCTCATGAATCATTTATAAACAAGCCTCGACGTAGGCACTAGCGCATTTGCAAGGCAAGGGTAGTGAAACAATAGAATCGTGTAAGACTAATTCGGCAACACAAACCATAAGTTACAACATTAAGCCTGGCAAGGGCACAATTAAGCACTAATAACAGCATAAAAGAAAAGGCCTGGCAAGGAAAATATCACAATCATCTAAAACATGCCCGACAAGGGCCAAATAAATTATCTAGTAGGGAAATAAACATGTCAAGGCCTGACAAAGGCAATAAAAATATCTCAAAGCCCAAATATGGGAAACAAACCAAGAAAATAAGCACCACCTCCCCTAAGAAAATAAGCATTGACCTCAATGATCTAAAATCAAAGAAGTAATAAAAGGGTGCAACAACTTCCCAGGAGGACTACTCCTCATCACCATCCGCTTCCTCTTCACTACTGCCTGCACCACCCTTTCAGGACTACAAAGTGAGTGTCGATTCTTGGAGAGCTTTTTGGAATGTTGGGTCCTCATCACCACGCAACTCTGCATCATCATTATTATGACCTATAAACAAGTCATCCAAGGGACCGGGGATGTGCTGGGGCAGAGGCATGGTACTCAAATCTGCATCATCAACCAGAGCCTTCCCTTTTGCCTTATCAACATCCTTCCGGATCTCCTTCACAGCCCCCTCAATGGTGTCTACTCTCTGGCATAGCTTGCTCACATTCTCCACCATCCCCTGCATAGCCTTCTTCACAACCTTCTCAATTAAACTGGGTAGCTTATTAGCTAGGTTGATCAACTGCCTATCATGATTATAGGTATTTTCAACCATATATTGGAAGCTAATCTTTGTCAATGGCTCTCTAGGTGCAGCAACTGCTGGAGTGGGTGCTTCTGAGGCTGCCCAAGAAGGAGAGGAACCATTTGCTTCAGCGTCGGACTCATCAACTTCAACCTCCCCCAAGGGATCCATCCTGCGCCTCTTGAACCTTGGAGCATCCCTATCAGTTTTCTTATCAGGGTCCAACACACTAGTGGCAGGGATAGGAGTGTCACAGCTGAAATTGGGGATGCCAGCGTTTGCACAAAGCTTGCTGATGAGCACAGGGTAGGGGAACGCATCACCACCCCTACGAGCTTTCCTCTTTATCACCAATGTTGCAATCTCCCTAAGTTGACATGATCCCCTGCTATTATCGATGCTACCAAAATGGCTCCATCCTAGGTGACCTTTTAGATATTTTGAGAAAGGAGGAAGCGGGAGCGGATGAAATCATACCAAAGGAGAGCCTCAAAGTACAGAGTCTGCCTTAAAATATTACCCCTTATGATAACCCATATAGGAGTGTCAGGAGCAATAATAGGAGCAACCCAAGCAAGAGGTTTTTGAGCAGTAGTCAACTTAGCCATTAGTGTAGGCGCGTGCTCAATTGGGATACTCCAATACATAGCATTTATAGCAACTGGAGTGATGCGGACTTCCTTGCCTCGAACAATGACTGACTCCAAATTAGGGAAGGTCTCCTCATTTCCCTTATATCCCTTAACATCCCGCGTGGCTTGGTAAGAGGCAAAGAACTCCTGAACTATATCTTTTTAGTAGTTTCTGAGAACCTCTTAGAATGGTTTCCACTGTTGATTGGTGAACTGTTTGGGGATGTTGGGTAGATTATCCCCAACTATAGCCAGGTTGAAACTCTGCTCCGTGTTGTAGGGCCTATTCTTATCACAATCATATACGACCTTTATACCTTCAACCCCAAAGCGAATCCTCTCTTCCTCTGAAACTTATGCACGAGAAGGTGCTGGGGATTTATTCTTTCCCTTGAAGGTGGAAATGGAGGAGGGAGGAGGGAGGAGCTGGTTGCCTTCATGAACTTCACCTTGCGTTGCCCTTGCCAGAAGTCATAGTCTGCACATAGAGATTGTAAGTATTCAAAGCAACAGAAAAATCTTTTTGTGTTTTTAGAAGTATTTAAAAGAAGAAAAGCTAAAAGAAGTTAACTAATTAAAAAGATATGGAATGCAAAAAAGAAGAAAAAATAAACAGGTAACTGATGGCTTGTGTGAACCTCGTGCGGACTGCACAAAGAGAAGTGCGTGTCGCATGTGGCATCGCACAAGCTACTAGAACCTGTGTTGGTTTATGCTTTGGGGTGCCAAAGTATGCATCGCATAACACTTTGCCCCATCAATCTAGTGAACCGGCATCAATTCTCAACACGGTGCAAAACCTTTTGCGTTTCGCACGTAAAGGTCTCCACTTCGCATGCAAAACGCACAAGGAAACAAATGAAAATTTTCAATTCCTTGTCTTCTTGTGTGTTAAGCATGTTATTCGTAGATTAATACCTGTGGAATGCGCTGGCAACAAGCACCACACCAATAATTTCAACAGGGCTAAACATAATATGACCAAAATCAAATTATTCAGGTACTCAGACTTCTCCAAAATCTATCAACACATTCAAAACAAAAGAAGAGCTTAACGATTTTCCTTAAGAAGGATGTTACCCAATTTATCATTGGGAACATCAAGCATTCAATTATAAACCAGCAGGCACATTCATTACCCCCAACCAAGAACATTAGCCCAACTATCATATTCAATTTAAGCAAATCATGAGCACAATGGTAATAATAATTTCAGCCCCAAACATCAATTTCTAACAAAAACCTCATGAAGATGATGATTTACTGTTAAGAATTATATCACCTAATCTATCATAGGGCCAAATCATGTACCAACACAAGTGTATTACTCAGACTTCACCCAAAACACAGATTTTAAGGCTAAAAATTGCCGCAAACAACATGCATCATCATAACTTCAAGTTCTACCAAGTTAATCCTAAGCAAAATCAATAATATAACCAAAAATTACGGACCCAAAATATTTAGATCTCACCCAAAATCAACATGGTAGATTTAATGAGCATGCTTCACAATATGAGTTTCTAATCATCATAAAAACACGTATTTAACATTTGGGAACTTACTACAAGTGAAGATTAGAGGGGGAGAGTCAAAATTGGAGATTTTGAAGGCCAACAATGGAGACTCAAAAATTATGACTAGAAAATGATGACGGCGATGGGTGGAGAGCAGCGGCAGAGAGATTTGGTTGAGAGAGGCGAAGGTTTTGGTGGAAGATTAAGGGAGTTTGGAGGATTTGAGAGGAAGTTATGGAGATTTTTATGGAGAAATGTGGAAAAGAAGAGGAGGGTGGCATTTTTAATAGAAGAAAAATAAGAAGAAAGGTTATCGGGTCGGGTTGGTCAGTAGGTAGATCAATAGAATTTAGAAACTTACCTTTAGTGCACCGCGATGTGCGATTACACAAGCCCTTGTGCGGCTTGCATATCGCCTTGCACCAGCCAAATTTTTGCCTAAACTTTGCCTAGCTTTTTTCTTTGGTGTGCGATGGAGGTGCGACGCGCATAATGGCTTGTGAAAAATGCACAGCACAACACATGTCACCTCCAACTTAGCATTTTTCTTCAAATTTTCTTGTTTAGGGTGTGTTTCCCCATGTGACATGCACAACAACATGTGTGAACTGCACGGGCTTCCACACATCCTCTTTTTATCTTATTTTTCCACTTGGTCATTTTTCCTCTCCATTCATTCCTAAAAATACACCAAAAACAACAAAAGGTAAAAAAATAAAGTAAAAACATTTGGGTTGCCTCCCAAGAAGCACTTGATTTTACATTGCGGTTTGATGATAGTACCTCAATCCTTAATCATTATCAGAGAGCATGCCAATTCGAATAGCGTGTCCCCATCCCAAGCAAGGGAATTGCTCCATTAACATCTTCATAGCATCATCTTGTTGCCAAGGTGGCAACATCCACAACTTGGGTGTCTCTTTTATCACAAATTCCTCATGGGCATCCGCAAACTTGCCCTCAACATTGATTATGGATACTACCCGAAGCTCATCTGGTGGTCTCGTGGGTTTTTTTTTGGGTCAAAAGAGAAAATTTTATTCAACCAAGGAGACATGTTTACACAGTTAGCCTAGTGTAGATTATTGAGCCTTCTATCCTTATAAGAAACCAATCCTAGTACAAGCTAACAAAACCATTAAAATGAGAAACAAGTAGCTTATAAAATGTATTGTTGAAATGTATTTAAAATGCTAGTCCATTTAAAGTTTCCCTGTCCTCTTATATACAACTCCAAAGCAATCTCTCGAATTAACTGGACAATAGTCTTCTCTCTATTATCAAATCGTGGTCTCGTGGGTTGGCATACATTAAAGGTCACTTCTTTGCTTCCGACTCAGAACTTGAGTTCCCCGAGTTCCACGTCAACCAAAGATATCCCCATGGAAAATAATGTTCACCCTAATATGATGGGCACCTCAAGATCTATTTCACAATCTAAGACAACAAAATTGGCGGGTAGGATGAACGTGTTTACTTTGATCAATACATCAAATAAAATCCCTAACGGTCATTTGATGGGCCTATCAGCCATGAGAAATCGCATAGGTGTAGGCTTGGGGGTGCCCAAGACTAACCTTTTGAAAATAACTAGGGGCATCAAGTTGATTCTCTCCCCTAAGTCACACAAAGCCTTCCAGAACACAAATAATCCGATAGTGCAAGGAATGGTGAATGCCTCCAGGTCTTCCCATTTTGTAGCAACATTACACTACAGCTGTGTGAGACTTCCACGGTACCCACGTCAACAACACACTTCTTTTTGAGAAGCTCCTTCATGAATTTTTCATACCCAGGCATTTGCATTAAAATCTCGACCAAAGGGATGTTAATAGAAAGTTTGCTGAACATGTCAACAAACTTTTTGAATTGATTCTGCTCTTTTTTTTTGGTCAATATTTGCGGGTATGGAGGAGGCCCCTTAGGTAGTGCAGTCGGCACACTTGAAACATCGAGAGTGTCCTCCTCAATATCTATAGCCACTTGAGAAGGAGCATCAACCTCCTTTCCCTCTTAACAAGCATCATCATTCACAAGAACGTTGGGTGCACTAAGCTTCACCCCAACTTCTAGCTCTTCATTATTCTTCTCATTCATAATCTCAGCCTTGCTTATTACCGTCGACTCTACAATGACCTCAACACGAGGATTCTTTACCACACCACTCATCACAAGAGAATTGTGGTATTGGTTATGTTCTTGTTTGAGAAAGAGGTTCAAATTTCGGATGAGAATTCAATAATGAGTACTTGGGATTTCCACCTAAATTGAGGCTAGAAATAGTTCAATCACTGGAAAACACCTATTTAAGAGTCTAAGCTAGAATTAGTGTGACTTCTCCAAGCCTAAATTGGTTGGTTTGTGTTGAAACAAAGGTGCTCGAAGAGAGACCATCCGATAAATGTTTGGAAGATCGAAAGAATGACATTCATGACTAAAACCAATTATACCCATATCCTTTATTATGAATTTGCATAATTAAGAAAGTACCTTAACCCATGTTTAAGTCCCATCAGAAACATACCCCAGTCGTCTTCTCTCTTGATACAAATCCCTTTTTACTTTATTGTTTTGCTCGAATTGTGATTGTGACAGATTCCCAATTCCCTGATTTCCCCTATTTTACTTTTTATGTTATTTGAACGATTATTCTATTGGTGATTGATATACAACAATCTTATAGGCGACTCATCCATTATCTGTGGGATCGACCCTGACTCCTATTAGGAATATAAATTTTGTTTTGCTCTAACGATCGTTATCACCTCCATATGGAGAGTGTTACTTGAGCATTATCAAAAATAGCACCGTTGCTGAGGAATGGTTTTTGAGTAGCCATTTGATTGACGTTTGAAATCACTTTGTTGAGTTTTTGTTCGTTTTTACCTTGTTTTCTATTTTTGATTATTGGACAGGTTGCCTATGAGAAGAGTTGGTGACAACGAAATCATAGACGGATACATGCATACAACCCATGATCCCACAATCCAAGGTGGAGTAGGTACAATCTGCCTACCTCCCACAGTTGGTAATGCCGTGTTTCATGTTACTAGCACTATGCTCCACCTCATCCAAATGAAAAGGTTATTCAGAGGGGCTGCACATGAGGATGAAAATAGGCACATCCAAAAATCATTGAGATATGCTAGACATTTATCTTTCACAACATCCCCCAAGAGTCCATCCGGCTTTGCTTATTTCCCCTCTCCCTCACATGAGAAGCGACGACATAGTTGGAAGAGCTTCTAGAATGCTTAATAACCACATGGAATGGTCTTATCGAAGAATTTTTGGTGAGATTCTTCCCTCCCTTAAGAATTATGTAATTGAGGGATGAAATCACTAACTTTTATCAACTCCAAGATGAACCATTACATGAGGTATGGCTGAGGTTTAAAAAGAAACTCTTGTTGTGCCCCAATCCTGGATTATCGGATGATGTCCTCCTCCAAAGCTTTTATAAGTCCTTGAATTCAATGAACAAGTCTGTGGCCAACAACCTCCTAGGTGGTACCTTCATGGATCACCAATATGGTATTACCTCAGCTCTTCTAGAAAAGATGACCAACATGAATCGTGCTTGGCACACGAGAGAGGATGATGTTCCAATAGGTGTGACCTCATCTATTTTGACAAATGAAATGCACCTTAAAGATGAGGAAAGAGAGAGGCTATGGCAAAAATGCTAATGCAAATTGATCTCTTGGCTAAGCACATGATGGGACCGATAATACTACGAGTGTAAATACCGTGAGTATTCCAGAGTTTTAAGCTAGTAAAGAGAAGGTGTTTACTATTATGGATGGGAAGATTTTCTATTTGTTGGTGAGTTCTTGACCCGGGTATTGGCACTCGAGGGACGAGAATCAAGGTTGGATTAAGGACAAAGAATGTAAAGGCAGTTGGAGAGATCGTGAAAAATAAGGGGACCGATATAATCACCGGAGTTCAAACTCTTATGTGCCTCCTCCTAAGGCGGATGCTATTTATCAACCTTCCATGAGCAACCTCAGACATTCAAAAATTGAAGATATGCTCTCCCGTGTCTTGAAAAAGGTTGAGTCAATCGATAGTGGGGTGAAGGATCTAAAGAGCAAAGTGTCGACTCTTCACTAAATGGTGAGCTCACACTCATCCTGAATCAAGCATCTTGAGGCACAAATGAATCACTTATCCTCACAGATGAACCCTCACATAAAGGGGACACTCCCTAGTGATACTAAGACAAATCCAAAAAATAATGGCCATGTCATAGATATTGTCACAAGGAGCAAAAGATTGAGTGGTGTGGTGAAGAAGCCTAGTGTGAAGGTCGTTGTAGTATAGTTTTAAGTATTCCCACCTGTCACATGGGTGACCCAGGTTCGATCCCCGACAATGGTGCCATTTTTGATAATGCTTAAGTAACACTCTCCATATGGAGGTAATAACAATCGTCAGAGCAAAACAAAATTTATATTTGCAATGGGAGTCAGGGTCGGTCCCACAGAGAATGGATGAGTTCCCTATAAGATTTTCGTATATCAATCACCAATAGAGTAATCACTCAAATAACATAAATAGTAAAATGGGGGAAATTAGGGAATTAGGAATCTGGCACAATCTCAATTTGAGCAGAATAATAAAGTAAAAAGGGATTTGTATCAAGAGAAAGGACGACTAGGGGTATTTTCCGATGGAACTTAAACATAGGTTAAGATACTTGCTTAATTATGCGAATTCTTAATAAACGATATGGGTAGCATTGGTTTTAGTCATGAATGTCAATCTTTCGATCTTCCAAACATTTATTCGATGGTCTCTATTCGGGCACCTTGGTTTCAACACAAACCAACCAATTTAGGCTTGGGGAAGTCACACTATTTCTAGCTTAGACTCTTAAATGGGTGTTTTTCAGCGATCAAACTATTTCTAGCCTCAATCTAGGTGGAAATCCCAAGTACCTACTATTGAATTCTCATCCAAAATTATGAACCTCTTTGTCAAGCAAGAACATAACTAAGTAATTTCAATCAATATTTACAACCATCAATTTTAGAGTTAAAACATGGAGAATTCAATATACCCATATCAATTTAGCAATTATAAACACAATTAAGAAAGACACATACCCAATATCAAATACCTATCATACACATACCCCTAGACAAAGAAACTAGCCACTCATGCTAAGGAAATAAGAGATTATACCAATTGGGTCATTCAAATTTCCATTCATTGTAAGCTAATATCCAATATCCAAGCTCAATTTATACAATTAATGGTGGATTCACAAGGTTGAAGAAGAGAAATAGCAAGTACTCTCTATCTTCCTTTGGAACCTCTCTTAATAGAATACTCTCCAAAAACTATTCAAAACTGGAAAAAACTCTTGAGTATAATGCCCAAATTGGGTTTTAGAAAGTTCTCAAATCATCACATCAAAGTTGACAAAAATGTCCTTCGAGAGACGTGCATTTTGACGTGCGGTCGCACAAGCCACTGTGCATATCGCACGGCTCCACTTTATTGAACCAATGACTTAGCTGACTTTGGGTGCTGTGTGAAGGGATGTGTAGTCCACACCAGCCATTGTGTGTGTCACATGGCATCCGCAACTCTTGGAAAAATCTTCATTTCTTTTGATCACCTTCACACTTCAACTCCTTCTGTGCTCTTTTGGGTCCAATTCCTTGTTTTATACTTTTGACCAAGAGTACCTGCATTCATAGCAATAAAGGCCATAAAAACCTCTAAATCTCATCAAACATGGCAATAATTCATAATTAAAGGCTCAATAAGTTGGTAGATTACCAACTTATCACCCCTTTCCCTTTGGCCCAATTTAATTTTGGCCTACGACTTGGTAAGTAGGTGATGCACCTACATGCTTTCTTTAAATTTGGCCTTGTATTTTCTTAATTAGGTGACAGACCTACTTTTCCTTATTTAATTCCTTTAACCTTATTTTAATTATAATAGGCCACATATACAAGTATCTCAAGTAAGTAGGATGCTCGAGCAAGCATCTTAACCAAGTAGGATGTCTATACAAGTCGAACGTCAAGCAAGTAGGACGTTAAAGCTAGTAGCTCACTTATCCCGCATTTATTTTGCTTTCAAATCTTATTCCTTTAAACTATTACCTTTAATTTTACATACTTGAATACCTTAGACTTTAGGCTCAAATATATTCTCATTTATCCCAAGCCCGTTTAATCTAGTCGATGCAATTCAGTCATAAACACCTGACTTGGCCGTAAGTGAGAGTCCTATCAATAGTGTCTTCTTCAAACTCACATAACTTCTAATGTAGAACTCACATTGTCGAGCCATTTATATTGCTGGAAACTAGACTCAAAGACCTTTAATTTGATATATAGTTCAACCTCTACCTCTTTATATGTTGGGAGATATAGTCATTCAAAGTATGGAATTAAGGGAATTATAGATATAATGGAGCATTGTTGAGCCTCTTGGTATAAGTTTAAAAATTGTTGAATTGGGTGGCTATGAGATTAGATAAATGCTAGTAGACTAAAGAGTGAAGAGTAGATTTTTTAAGTACTAGAGAATGTGGATGTGTGCGCCCAAGAGAACTAAGTTTTGATATTTTGACTATAGAGGTTAGAGTAAGTTAAGAATAGTCCCTCTAAAAGGAATGACCTAGAAATAAGTTGGTAAAATCTTTCCAAATATAATATCTGGGTGAGATTAGAATTTATGTGTATAGTGATATCCCACAGTGCCGAGTGTTGTACTTATAGATCTTTTTACGGAATAGGTCCGCAAGCTTAAGATAGTGACCTTTGCGCTAAGGGGGAGATGATAAGGTGGTGAACCAAGGAAATTCTTAAGTTTCTAGTGGTGATGAGTTTCAAAAGAGAGTTATGATGTGTGACATAGCAACCCATTCTTATTCTAGCATATTCCTTGTATTTCACATTAACGGGACGCTCTACACATGCCCTATGCCTTTGAATCATGCCTATGTATGAGGACCAATTTTTTATGTAGCCTCTTGTCCATGCTCTGTCCTTTAAACTGAAAGCAATAACGTCTCTCAACTATATGAATCTTTCTCTAAGGATTCTAGTGATCTAGGGTCTATGTTATGATGCTCATGATCCATGAACCCATATATCATGTTATGCTTAGTCCAATAAACTCAAGCTTCATGACACTCAAGCTTCATGACATGCCCAAATTAAAGATTTTTGAGTCTTCTTTCAAACGCCACCGACTGCTCATCAATCCGAGTTCTGAATAAAAAGTTATGCCTATTTTACTAGATGCTGCCCGGTCTGTGAACAAGGTATCCGCCATGCGATCACGTGGGGGAAGGCAGTACCACTGCCACATCCACGTGACCAGCCACGTGATTAAGGCTCCAGCCACGCAGCCGCACAGCCGCACACAAGGAAACTCTATATAAACAACTTTAGATCGATTTTTGCAAAAATTCTCATTCTTTCTCTCTTCTTTTAAACCCTAAGTTGGTTTTCTCTCCTCTCCTCACCATTAACACCAAGGTATGTTCCTCTCAGATATTTCAAGGTATTCCAAATCCTTTCTAGTCATTAGTTATGAATTCCTAACAAGATTCTTCACAAAAATCTTAAGGTTTTTCGAGAAAAGCTAAGGCTAGGGTTTCTATCCCAAGAATTCCTCTCCACCATCATTTTATCCAAGGTATGTTGAACAATCCTCTTTAAACTAAGTATATTAGTGGTTGATTTTCCTAACTACAAAGTGATATTTATGAGAGTTTTGAATATGGAATTGTTGAATGATTTTCGGAAGAAGAACTTACTTGAAGTTATGAACTCTTTTTATGAAATTACCCTTTTGTTGTTAATTATACTTAAGAATGGAGGATTATTGTTTGAAATACAAAAACCCTACTAAATGAAAAGCTTGTTGGGACAGATTTGAGTCATGAAGTTACGATTCTTTTATAAATCATTTTACTATCTAAATCTTGACCTTTTGTGAAAAAGAAAAGGATTTTTACATCCCTTGGTTTTGAAATGGTTGTTTGCAAATTGTGAAATCATCAACTTTTGAGGGATATTTCAAATGTGTTTAAATCCTTAAAATGATGGGACTAATGATGTACGAATGTATGAATGGATACAACATGATATGTATGACTTGCAAGTCTTGGTATGACGATACCAACTTACGAATGCCTTAAGAATGTTAAGAGTTCCTAATGAACGTTTTGCTTAAATGTTTTGGAAATGCTAAAAGATGGGCTTAAGAGAATTAGATGGTTAACCGAGAAGGTATGAGTCAAATGGGGCTCATTTGTACACCCAAATTACACCTCACTTAAGAAGTATAAGTAGTCGTTGTCAAATTTAGAACCCAACAAAGGTTGGGGTCGAATCCCACAGGGAATATGGTGAAAGTTATGTCGTTAGCAGTTTAAATGACTAATAATCGATGATTTCCGGAAAATGGGGGGATATTAAAGATCAAACTTTTCTTAGTCTTTGACTATTTCAAGTAACAAATGATAAATGTCAATGAGTAAAAATCAATATTAGATATGAACTAGGGATGTGTTCACCATGGCTTCGTAAATAACCTCGGGTTAGAGTTCAAACATATTTATTTCATATGCATAACACGAAATAATTGCATTCATTCTTACGTCTAATCGTTTCTCAACCAAATAGACGCTTTTCTTTTCAATTCTTTCAAACTTTAAAAGATATAATACAAAACTCAATTAATACTCCAAGTTGATTAACCTTGCTAAAGAGTTATTCATTAGATTGGAGTTAGTAGTCCCAAATCCTTGTTGTTAATAATTTTCCCAATTTTAATTTTTTGATTAAAGAAAATTAAACCTAGGCTTGTTGTAATGTTTACAACCATTAGAAAATAGTAAAAATTCAAGATTAACAATGTATAATACACACAATAAGAACCCAACATCACACGTAACCTAGATTGTTACTTTTCCATGGATCCTACAACCCTAGTTGTGGGATTTAAGCCACTCATGCTTTTAGAAAAAAGAGAAAGAAATCATATTCAAGAATAGAAGAAGATTTTTACGATAGATGAAAATAACTTCAGTTCACTCAAACATGAGCAACAATTTCCCAAAACCAATGATGTCAAGAAGTAACGTATTGTTTCTCCTAAAAAATGTGTAAAAAAATGCTGAAAAGAAGAATCTGTAAAAATACCCTAGGAGTCCTATTTATAGGCGAGTACAAATTAAATCTGTATTGGTCTAGGAAAGGAAAGACGCGTCCAACAAATAGATGCCAAAATGGTCCATTTTGGTCAACAACAGACCGTTTCCTTGGGCATTGTAACTTCCAAACCTTAGCCGCTTTTTGGTTCTGGAAACGGTTAAAGGAACAGACCATTTTTAAGAAGAACGGTTTGTTTCCCTGTCCGTTGTAACTCAACTTTTTGCATGAGCTTCTGTCTTTGGGGATGAATGTAACAGTTGTAGCAACGGTTCATTTCAACTCACAACGATCAGCAAAACGTCTTGTTTTTGGCCCAACTAAGCTGTTTTGCTGATTTAAGTCTATCTTTCCTGAAATACAACCAAAGCACATAAAATTGCACAATATTTACTTGAAAACTATAAAAAATCCTTTTTAAGAGCATCAAATGTGCCATAAAATCCCAGCACATCAACACCCCCAACTTAGATATTTTGCTTGTCCTCAAACAACATGACATAATAACAGAATAGATGAATCAACTAGGAACAACACTGAACAGGTCTATAGCAATCAACATGTATTCACCAATTACGCCAAATTCATCAAAAACCCCCTGTACTAGCAAAGTTCTGAAATGTTAACTAGTAGGGATCCAAATATGTCATTACGATGAGATAGAGTACTCTACAAACACACAAAATAGTTATCCCAACCGTCAGTAAATGATAAGGAAATCCTGGTGCTCTTATTGCAAAGTCCCCCCCACAAGATTTAGGACTGAGTAAGGTACGCTCACACTCACAAATAATTTCAAACAATGCACATGCGATACCATAGGCTTGCCTTTGCTATTCTGTTTCTGTTTCTTCGGACAATCGCTCAGGATCACTACAGGGCTTGCTTTGGCTTGTAATGAGGCTTAAGGTGCAGGTAGGATACAATATGGGGAATAGTGACTAAACCCTCCTTGGAATCACCGACCTATTATTTCCACTCAAACTTATTCCTTCCACTTTTATTCACCTTTGATTCCATTATTTCTTGCCACAGGCGTGGCCTTCTTAACTTGATTACTCTTTTGCTTTCTTTTTCACCTTTTTTCATTTCTTTTTCTTTCTTTCATTCTTTTTCTTTGGCACACACCTGTACTTTTTATACCATCAACAACCAATCTTTCAAACAACCCCATTTTTCTTATCATATACCTCTACAGTAGCCACCCTCAACATAGCCTAATTTCCTGAGTTGAGGTGCACGATGTCCAAGGAAGGACCAGGGACAAAATAGAGATTCAAAGTAAAAAAGGGAAGGTAAAAGGTTATCGAAAGAACAAGGTCAACTTCGGCTCAAAAAGGGATCAAAAGGGGTTATTTACATTTGGACGGCTTTTTAGGATAAGTGGGCTACACATAAAAAGGGCCTGTGATCCTTTCCTAAGCAATTGACTTCAAACTTTTGTAAATAGGCTGGGCAAGGTCTAGATGCATTCAGAGAGTAAGAATTTATCACAATAAGCACACACACACACTTGGCACCAAGAAACCATATCACTACCAACCATCAAAACAAAAGTTCAACTTAAAAAAAGTTACTACAATCACATACAATTAATGACATTCAGGGATCCAAAACAATTAACCATTTCAATCACAAGTAAAAAATCAAACTTTTTGGAGGGGGCTCCTTTTTATTACAACTTGCAAAATACCATGATTGCTACAGACACAACTTGACAAAATAAAAGTAATCAATTTCAAATAACAACCTAAACTACATATGCTGATTCAACATGAAATGAAATGCCATCGGGAAAAAAAGTTGGCAAGAACAACCCAGGGGTAGACAATCGAGTAGCCCCACTCCCACTAAAAAGTGTTGCATTATCTCTAATGCAAAGAAAATAAAGCAAGGGAAGTGAGACTTACCTATGGCGCCCTAGGTGCTAGTGTCTGGTGTCTGCGTGTCCACCATATGTATAGCATGATCTGAAGGTGCCGGAGGGGCACTGGTGTCGCAGGAACTGCAACAACGATTGTGCTGGAAGATGACCCTTCTCCTCTGGGTTGGCACTACTCATCCAATGACTCTCTCATACCTAGACTTAACAACCTATCCTCCTCACGCTCTACCTCAAGCTGTGTGAGCTCGATGCTATCATCATCACGTGGCCACTTCCCTAAATCTCGGGAAGGAGGGATAGGGTAGGACATTCAAACAACTGGAGGTACAGGTGGTGTAGGTGTAACCCTGGTCAGTGCAACAGGATCACCAAATATATGAATGGGATGGGACTATAGCTCTAAGACATCCCTCCTAGTATGGTCCATATCCTCCCTCAATTCCTCAATGGTAGATGTGGATAAAGCTGAGTTAATTGCTTCATTCAGACGAATCTCGAAACCATCTAATCCAGCATGTAACAGCTCAATGGATCTATGAAGTGGTGTTAGTGTAACATTAATTGAACTTGTGAATGGTCCCAAATCATTCAGCAAACAACAGACCTGCCTGTCTACATAGTCGGCCTTATAGGCCACTGACATAAAACCCTCTCTAGTATAATCATATGGAGCAGCCGGTAGTAGTAGAAGGTGTCGAAGGCGGTGCTCCTGTGGACTGTGTAAGAACTTCAGCTGCCTACTCACCTGATGGACCAGAGGTCTACTCCAAGGGTGTGTCTTTAGATATAGAAAAGGCTCGGACCACCCTGGCAGCTCCCCAATTTCCATCTTTTGCCTTGGCAATGTCCTTGTGCCTGGTAGCTGTCAACAATTTGTCAAACCCAGTGAAAAGAGAGATACCTGCGTCCTGACATATCCTTGTGATGAGGCATAGGAATGGCATAATGGTGCTTAATCTGGCTTCCCTCTCCTATATCTTGAGAGCAATCAAACGCCCAAAATTAATTGGGAACCAGGAGAGTAGACTCGCTACCAGCACTTCCCTATCCATGGTCAGAGTATCATCACCTGTAGTCAGCATCAACCACATATGTACAAATCACCACCAGAAATTCACTGCGAAGCTCAATGAACTCTTATGTATGATGGGCATAGTTGTCCACAACCATGGCAGCTCCTTGTTGGTAATCAATGATGCTAACCAACCCTGCTTGAACTTCTGATTATGGAGCTTATGAGTGTATTTAGGAGTAGCTGCTGGTGTGATATATTCAGGCAAAAATAGAAGCAATTTATGGTCCACTCTGAGATGTCAATATTTGTACCTCGGATGTGCACCTTGTCTAAAGCTGGTGGTGACTTTAGTGGTGTGTTCTTAGATACACGGCTCTATAAAGTGGCCAAGTATGTAGCATAAAACTCACGAACCAATGTGGGGCAGTATTGACCTGGTGGGGCACTCATCCACTCGAGTTGATAGTGTCTAGATAAGTCAGAGACTGTAGGGTACTCAGCAAGACCCGCAGAGTTAATTCTGATCTTATCTGCAATCCCCCTCTTTGGATTACCCCACTTTCTATCCTATATCATTGCATTATAGATGTCTTCATACCCGGGAAACCTCATCGGATTCTATCCCAGTATTGGTTGTCCTTTTGCCTTTGTTCATTTAATCTTTGTTGTTCAGTTATGGGGACAACATCACCCAAAACATTGGGTTGGTGGTCAAAAGTTGATGAGGATGAAGATGATGACCCCCTCTCTTCAGGCTGGGAGGGTTTAGGGCTAGGACTCACTTGTTGCACCCTTTGTCGAGTCCTGGACTGCACTTGTGGGGCAACTTCTTCTGCAGATTCTTCCGGTTCATCTATTAGTCGGGTTTGAATTTCTTAACCCCGACTAGCTGGCCCCCAACTACTGCTTCTTCTGTGTGGTGGATTCTTGCGAACCATACCTGCAGAGAATATATCAATATCCTCATTGAAAAAGAAAACACAAGATATCAGAAATTGGTAATGGTTTAGGGAATGGCTCGTTCTAGAGAAGAAAGGACCATTTCCTTAGCCGATTCATCGAGAACCATTGGAATTTTAAAAAGTTAAAATGGTTGAGCAAATAGACCATTTTGGGTCAAAACGAATCGTTTCTTCTACCATTTTGGAAAACAGAAACTACACAATTTTTACACATTAAAACGATCAGGGAAATGGTCCATTTCATATAGAAAAGATCTGTTTCTCCTTCCATTTGACACAACCAACGAACAACACACTTATTATCCTTCATTACGATTCAAGAAACAACCATTTATTGGGTATAATGGGTCATTTTATGATAGATAATGATGAACGAGAATCCTAAATTGTTAGTTTTGATCAGCACGATTAAGGTTAGGATCCGTAAAGTACTTCTATTGTGGTTCGTTCATCTAGGGAACCAAGCAAACAAACAATTATATATACTATGATCATCGAAATTGCACGGATGCACTCCTCCCACAATCACCAACCTAAATTCTACCCTTAGAGTTCCAACAACAACTATGAACCATGGTACTCAGACTTCACATGATTTCCCTTCAATTTAAAAGCAAGAAATTATCACCTAACTTCATACCCAACCATCAAAATATCGTACCCCAACCCATCCTTATCTTTCTTGCCAACACTAGTAACTAGGGTTCCTTCATAGAAATCAATACCCACATAACCCTAGTTTCCAATTGAGAGATAGAGGATTAGAAGGAACTAGTATATTAACCCAATGGAGTAAGTAAAGAAGAATATACCTGATAAGTTTTAATGTCTTCACTTGCCTTACAAATAAACAAAGAGAGGGGAGAGATGAGAGCTGTGTGCGTGCGTGTGCACTGCTACTAGAGGGGGAAGGGAGTATGGGAAAGAGAAGGAGTTTGGGGAAGAGGATTTAAGGGGAGAGAATAACGTGGGAGATGGTTAAGAGGAGTAAAGGGGGCGGTTACCTTTTTTGAATGGAAAAAGGGCTTTAAAAATAGGTGTTTTAATCCCGTAGAATCCTGATTTTTTTTCAAAATGAATGACCAAAACAGACCATTCTTTGAAGGAACGGACCGTTTCGCCGGTTGTTCCCACTTTAGCATAAAACGGTGGCTTCCTTTTTTTGGAAGTTACAACAGATCACAGAACGGTCTGTTTTCAGTGAAAATGGTCCATTTTGTCCTCCGTTGTACTTTACCTGATTTTCTATTTCACAAACTTTATTCACGTTCATCCCCTGTACTTCTCTGCACATGAAACACCCATAACTCTATTCTAACTACAAAAATGTACAACTATGAATAAAAAGAAAGCAATAAACTTAGGTTGCCTCCCAAATAGTGCCTGGTTTAACATCGCAACATGACGTGGGTATCTTGATTACTCAGACTTCATCAAGATACACCACAGACAAGACTTTTACCTCCTTCGGGAAGCTGAGATACTGCTTGACCCGCCTGTCCATTCACTTTGAACCGTTCCCCATCCTTGTTCTCTAGATCAACAACACCGGATGGGAACACTTGGTTAACTTTGAAAGGACTGGACAATTTGGAGTTGAGCTTTCCAGGGAACAATTTGAACCTTAAGTTGAACAACAACACTAAGTTTCCAACTTGAAATTCCCTCTTCAAAATCCTCCGGTCATGATATAGCTTTATTTTCTCCTTGTAGAGGGCTGCCCTCTCATAAGCTCTCAGCAGGAACTTATCCATCTCATTTAGTTGTTCCAACCTCAGCCCCGCAACATCGTTCCATCTAAGATTCAGTTTTTTGAGCGCCCAAAGGGCCTTATGCTCAAGTTTGATATGCAGGTGAAAAGCTTTTCCAAAAACCAATTGATAAGGAGACATACCTATTGGGGTTTTGAACATTGTTCGGTACTCCCAAAGTGCATCATAAAGCTTCCGTGCCCAATCCTTCTGATTAACATTCACCAACTTTGCTAATATCACTTTGATCTCATGATTGGACACTTTTAATTGCCCACTAGTTTGTGGATGATATGGGGTGGCCATTTTGTGATTTTTCACACTATACTTAGCCAAAGTAGCACGAAACACCTTATTGCAAAAGTGTAAACCCCCATCGCTTATGATTGTGTTAGGCTTGCCAAATCGAGAGAAGATGTTTCTCTTCAAGAATGATGCCACACTTTTCCCTTCATTATCAGCCAATGCTACAACCTCAACCCCCTTCAACACATAATCAACCACTACTAAGATGTACCAGTTACCATAAGAGCTCAAAAATGGGCCCATGAAATTGATGCCCCAAATATTGAACAACTCAACCTCTAAGATCATGGACATGGGCAACTCTTGCCTCTGAGATATAACTCCTTGCCTTTGGAACTGGTTACAAGCTTTGACCAAGTCATGGGAATATTTGTGAATTGTGGGCTAGTAATAACCATATTACAAGATCTTCCGAGCGATACGATCACCTGCATGATGTCCACCAACTAGGGAAGAATGACAAGCTTGCCAAATGCTCATCATCTCCACTTCTACTACATATCTTCTGATTATGTTGTCAGCACAAAACCAGAATAGATAAGGCTCATCCCAAAAATAATTACTTGCATCATGACGAAATTTCTTCCTCTGGTGGAAGTTCAGCTCTTCCGGCATTATGTCACTAACCGAGTAATTGACAAAATCAGCGTACCATGGCACAAGATCAAGTAAGGCAGCCAATACATGCTCATCCATAAATGAATCATCGGTTTCTAGCTCATCTACCACTTTCCCTTCATTCTCTAGCCTGGAAAGATGGTCGACCACCTAGTTTTCACAACCCTTTTGGTCTTTGACTTCAAAGTCAAATTCCTGAAATAACAACACCCATATGATCAATCAAGGTTTGCAATCTTTCTTCGCCATGAGATACCTCAATGCGGCATGGTCAGTGTGCACCACAACTCTCGTGCCAAGAAGGTATGCCCTAAACTTTTCAAAGGCATAAACAACCACCAACAACTCTTGTTCAGTGACCTGCAATTCTTTTATGCCCCATTCAATGCGTTTCTAGCATAGTAAATAGGGTGAAAAAGCTTGTCTCTTTTCTGACCCAGAACAGCTCCTATTGCAACACCACTTGCATCACACATTACCTCGAATGGTTTGGACCAATCCGGGGAAACTATAATGGGGGCGGCCACCAACTTCTCCTTTAGGCATTCAAATGCCTTTAAGCAATCACTATCAAATAAAAATTTTGTTTCCTTTTCTAGTAGCTTGCATAATGAGTTGGAAATCTTGGAGAAGTTCTTGATGAATCTTCAATGGAACCCTGCATGACCAACGGAGCTCCTAACACCCTTACTGAGATGGGCAGAGGTAATTTCTCAATCACTTCAATCTTTGCTCTATCAACTTCAATCCCTCTCACTGATATCTTATGCCCCAACACAATGCCTTCCTTAACCATAAAGTGGCATTTCTTGTAGTTAAGGACAAGATTTACTTCTTCATATCTTTGCAAAGCTTTACTCAAATTAGTCAAGATGTCTTCGAATGCATCACGAACCATGGAAAAATCATCCATAAAAACTTCCAACGTATCCTCTACCATATTAGATAAGATGGACATCATACATCTCTGGAATGTTGCTGGAGCATTACACAAGCAAAAAGGCATGCGCCTAAAGGCAAAAGTTCCATACGGGCATATGAAGGTGGTTTTCTCCTGACCCTCTGGTGCGATGGATATTTGGTTGTAACCCAAATATCCATTCAAGAAGCAATACCATCCTCTCCCGGCCAATCTGTCAAGCATATGATCCATGAAAGGCATCAAAAAGTGATCTCGCAGAGTCCAAGAGTTAAACTTCCTGTAATCCATACAGACCCGCAACCCAGTGACCTGTCTCATTGGAATAAACTCATTCTTCTCATTTTCCACTATAGTCATACCTCTCTTTTTTAGAACACATTACACCGGGCATACCTATTTACTATCTGAAATTGGGTACACCACTCCTACATCGAGCCACTTAATTATTTCCTTCTTTACCACTTCTTGCATTGGTGGATTTAGATTTTGTTAATGCTCCATGGTAGGAGTACACTCATCCTCCAGCTGTATTTTATGGGTGCAAATACCTGGTGGAATTTTGATGATATCTGCAATAGTCCAGCCAATAGCTCTTTTATACCTTCGCCAATATAGACATAAAGCCTCTACCTACCACTCCACAAGATCCGTAACTACAATCACAAGCAATGTGTTATGATCATCCAAAAATACATATCTGAGATGGCTTGGCAGTTCTTCCAATTCAAGCACAGGTGCCTCTTCAATCGAAGGCTTTGCTGGAGGTGTCGGTCTGTTCTTCAGGTCTAGCTTTTTTAGATCATAGGAATATGAAACCATTCCTACCAAAGCATTCACTTTCTCCTCATAATCTTTAATGTCATCACGATTGAAGTTCATCATTACTGCAGCCAAAGTCCCCACAGCAAACCTCTCCTCAACAGGTACCTCCACTTCAGAATCAACAATCACATTAATAACTGGGAGTATGCTTATGTTTCTCGGCTGCTTCATTGACTTACAAACATTGAACTTGACTATCTCATCATTCAGCGTGAATGTCACTTCATTGCTCTCCATATCAACTAGCACTCTTCCCGTTGCTAAAAAAGGGCCGTCCTAAAATTATGGGCACTTCAAAATCTACTTTGCATTACAAGATCACAAAGTCTGCCAGAAATATGAACTTGCCAACCTTAACTAGCACATCATACAAAATGCTCACGATCGCTTAACTGATCTGTCAGCCATCAGTACCCTCATGATAGTCGGTTTAGGGGCTCCTAATCCGAACTGTCGATAAATAGCTAGCGGTATCAAGTTAATACTAGCTCCAAAATAACAAAGTGCCTTTGGAAAGTTGAACTCCCCGATTGTGGAAGGGATGGTAAAGGCACCCGGATCCTCCTTATTTTGGATCAATGACATCGATGGGATCGCACTATAGTGGTGAAGGTTATCTTTCGGCTCAAAACTCACCGACCTCTTTTTAGTAATCAAGTCCTTTATGAACTTGCAATATCTAGGCATTTTCTCAAGAAAATCTACCAAAGGGATGTTCATTTATATTTGCTTGAGCATAGATATGAATTTGTGGAACTTACCATCTTCCACCTTCTTTTTGATCATGTGAGGGACCAGAAGAGGAAGCTTGGGTATTTGAGTTGGAAGTTTTTCAACTTCCTTGCTTTTCTTCTTAAGAACTTGAGTAGAATCCTCCACCACAATGGGTTTTTCAGAAGGTACACCCACACTCTAATTGTCATGCCCCGAGGCTACCCCCTAGACGTAATACGGGACCAGAGACCACAAGTGTCCCAAGCTAACCCTTGGTCATAGCATACTCAGTCATTCATAAGAAAACAAAGTAGAAGCATAAATAGGAAATGAGGCAACCCAATCCATAAATGATAAGTCAAGATGAAACATAGTTCGAAAGAGAAACTCAAATATTGTCTATGTCTGAAAAGCCTCTACATATGACATAAGGAGTTTCTAGGACAAGACCCTAGCTAACTCGAAGTACAAAAGTAAGCAACCATAAATGAACTAGGATCACAACTAGCCCTTGAACTATGAGGACTCACCAACACTGACTGGAAATGGCCTGCGGTCTCTAGCCACGTGCCTGATAGAGGAAACTTGAATCTGCATCATCAAGAGGATGCAACACAAAGTATGCGTCATTACTATAGGATGTAGTGAGTATGTTAGATATGCATGATCATGATAAAAACATACTTAAAACCTGTTTAAAATAAGCTCGTTCATAAAAGGAGATAACATAAGTAAACATCAAGATATAAGACATAAAACATGAGGTAAAGTTAAGATTCAAAGTAGAGTATCATATAACTTCATAGCTTGAAAATAATTATGTGGGAGTTTCTCTTAAACAACATAAGCCATGCTGAGCTACATAGAGTCCAGTGTCATGCACCCATATTGAAAAAGGTTATCCTAACTGGCCAAGGTTAGAACCATGTTATAAGGATCCTTTCATAAGCCATGGAGGGCAACCTACGGTGGCGACGTAGTTTTGGACTTGGGTTAACTAGAACCCTCATCGCTCGGTGCTAAATACTACTCCCAAAACATATATAACATAAGGCTCAAATACATGTGACATATCTAGATGTCAAATCTTGTTCATAAATATGTTCATAACCCGGATCTTCATACTACTCACGAACCTTAGTTTAGAAAATGACTCATGAGCATTGATGGTACATAAGGTGTCTTATCTTGCATAATAATCCATAAACTTGAAAACTTGCATGACTCTAGTTCAATTTCATAATAGCATATACTTTCATAGAACATAGGAACTAGGCATGCACTTGCTTGAAATTTATGAAAACATGCTATGAAATACCCAAATTACTTAAATCAATTCATGGATGTAGAATTTGCCATAATTAGCCTTCAATTTATTAATAGGAGTTCACATGTAAAAACCCATGCAAAATCATACAATTTAATGGTAATTTCATAATATAATCATGAGAAGACAATTTATAGCAAAACCCATAAGAATTGTGTAAGAACCCTAATTTAAAAGTTCATGAAATCAAAATTAGAATTTAGGGTTTTGGGCATAAGGATGAAAGGAACCCCTTATTAAATATCCACATACCTTGATTAAAGCTAACTCAACTGAAATTGAAAAGAAAAGGAGGCTTGAACTTGGAGCTTGAGACTTGGAGCTTGAAGGAGTTCTTTTCCCAATTTGGTAGATGAATGAGGGATAATGAGAGTCTTAGGCTAAATGGGGTAGAAACTCTACTAAAAGTGGCCAAAATGACCTCACTTAGGAGTAAAAAGGATGGGTAATTATAGAAATATCCTTGGGATTTAATTAGAGAAAAACTGTTAAAAACCTCAGCTTAGGTTCCACGAGTCTCTTCCACGAGCCGAAGAAAGAATCACGGTTCATGGACTGGACTCGTGCTTCCTGAGACAAAAATTCAAGCTACAGATGAATTCCTACGACTCAACAGGATGACCCATAGAAACTTCTACGAGTCATGGAACCCACTCATGGTTCCTGGGAACTTGACCACTCTCTGTCTGATTTCCACGGGTTGGTTCTACAACTCGTGGAAATTTCCATGAATCGTGAAACTGACTCGTTGGTCTCAGACCTTAGGGTGGTCTGCAGGACTAAAATCATGAGTCCTTTCCACAACTCATGGAACCACCCATGGCTCGTGGACTTGACCCATGATCCCTGGAAGTTCAAAATTTTAGCAAGTTTTTGAGTTTAAAAGATGGATCAAATTCCGGGGTATTACAATATCTCCCCCTTGGGATCATTCCTCCTCGAATGAAGACTAATCAAGGAAACTTGGAGAGAAAACAGCCCAACCAGATAACAACACATGGAAAACAAGGAACAAACATGAAAACTGAACTTTTCAACTTAAAACATGATAAAAGTAACTTCATAAAACATGAATGCATTCTAGGATCATGAGAGAAACCGATGGAATAGAATCGGAGGGAAATACTAAGGAGAAAACTATTTACTCAAGCTGAAACTAAATCGAGAGGAAAGACACGAGGATACTTGGCTTTCATGGCTTCTTCTGCTTTCCAAGTAGCTCCCTCAACAAGCTGATTCCTCCAAAGGACCTTCACCCAAGCGACTTCCTTGTTTCTCAACCTTCGAATTTGACGATAAAGAATCTCTATGGGAACTTCCTCATAAGTAAGGTTATCCTTCACACTCACATATTCCAAAGGTACAATCAAGGTTGGATCAACCACACACTTTTTCAAATAGAAACATGGAAAACCGGATGAACCGCTTCTATATCTGTTAGCAAATCCAACTCATAAGCAACACTACCAACTCTCCTCAGAATCCTATAAGGACATACATAGCGGGTACTAAACTCCACTTTCTTGCCAAACCTCATCACGCCCTTCATAGATGACTCTTTCAGAAATACCTAATCATCAACCTCAAACTCCAACTCCCTTTTCCTCCATCTGCATATGATTTCTATCGACTCTGAGCGGTCTTCAATATTTAACTACTAAGTTGAACCTTCTCCATAGTCTCATGAACCAAATCTGGCCCAATCAAAGTTGCCTCACCTACCTCAAATCAACCAATAGGAGACCTACACCTCCACCCATAAAGTACCTCATATGGAGCCATCTGGATGCTAGAATGAAAGTTGTTGTTATAGGCAAACTCGATAAGAGGTAAGTGATCATCCCAATTACCTTTGTAATCAAT